>CM036767.1:977500-1000000 GCA_020796225.1 Arion vulgaris
TGTTTCTACTTTCTACATATAGAAAATGTTTCTACTTTCTACAGATAGAAAATGTTTCTACTTTCTACATATAGAAAATGTTTCTACTTTCTACAGATAGAAAATGTTTCTACTTTCTACAGATAGAAAATGTTTCTACTTTCTACAGATAGAAAATGTTCGATAATAATTAGTCAACAACTTTTCAGAGAAGACGGTACGTGATCAGAAAGGGAAAGGAACAAATGAAGGGGTGTTGTGGGGGAAGTAGTTTGGGGAGGGGGTAGTGGGGAGGGACGTTGCACCAAAAGTGATCCAGGCCACATGGGATCATTTTTCTGATTTTATTTGTTCGTTGACGTGCCCCAACAGATGATTTAATGACGTGCCCCAACAGATGCTTTAATGATGTGCCCAAATAGATGATTTAATGACGTGCCCCAACAGATGATTTAATGACGTGCACCAATAGATGATTTAATGACGTGCCCCAACAGAAAATTTAACAAGTAAAATAAATCGCTCAATGAAACAGTTGAAGACAGAAATATACAAATCTGTACAGTCCTCAGAGCAGTGCTTTCCAACCTGGCGACTGGTGCGCCATGGCGCCTGTGTGATACATCCCTGGCTTCTTATTTTATCCCTTCGGCTTTAACCGTAATGTGCGTCCGTCTGCCCAGCGTGTTCGTAGCGCGTTGTACTACGGATGACTATCCCTCTGTGTGTGCGGGTTCAATTCCACGGGATGGCAGAAAAGCCACAGATTCCCCAGATTTACGGTGTTCGTGGCACCGAACCGAAGGGTTACGATGTCCATGGCACCGAGCCGAAGAGCTGAAAAGTTCAAGTGCTTCTGGATGGGAAAAACCCCAAAAACTGTAATGTGAATTTCAAGAAAAATAAATGTGTTTCTAAATAACCATATGATTCCGTGTTGTGGTAAGCACAATATTGAAAGTAAATTCAACTCGAATTCAGTTCTTATCTGTTACTCTGATTCGTGTTACTTATAATATTACTTTGATATTATTAATAGTATTGGTTATGGGTTAATTACCACATAGCGCTCACGCCTCTACATCCATCAGTCAGATGCGCCCTACTAATATATGAACACGTTGGATAGCTCTCAGAGTAGACACATATTTCAACATCAGAACTGATAACCTTTCACAGGACCGACGGTTATGGAGATCTGTAATCGCCTATGCTATCAAGCATGTCACGTGGTGAAGAAGACAATTCAAACAGAAAGTTGGGGTTTAAAAAAGTATAAATAAAGATTATGAGAACAATATAGAAGATGTGCAAGTAACGTGTTGATGTGGTCGAGATGGATCTGAGTTGATCAGAATCTCTGGATCCGTTGTGTGGATTCGCGATACATATCGTTAGTCAGAAGTAGAGCGACTGACGCCGCTAGCCTGAACATCATAAAGTAGGGACTGCAGACGAGAACATAAAAACGCCTGGATTGTGGCGGGAAAAATCAGAAGTAACTCGTTGGATGATGTTTCAGAAGATTTAGTAAATTCCACAGAAGGCCAATATTATATAAGGTCGACTAGCTCAGTCAGGAAATCGGAAATTCCGTTTGATGGGGGCTGACTTTGATATATATTTGATAGAACACTGTAAATGTTACTGTAATTTTACACAATTCTGTGTATCCATGGTTATTTATTGATGAAAAGTGTTATTAATGCTTACATTTCTTTGCGCTAACCTCTTCGACCTTCTAAGTTGATTTACTGGCTCACTGTATTTTGAAAGGTGACGCAAAATCATTATGCCGGCTAATTCAGTAAACATTACACAATAAATGCGTCCCGGGGGAAAAACTAGTTACGGAATGAAAAAGTTAAGTTTAATTTGTAAAAACACGTAATTACATAGTACTGTAGTTTTACAAATTACAAAAACAATGACAAAATACAGCAACGTTTCGACAACAAGGCCTTTATCAAGCAAACGAACAAACAGGAGTGACAAATTAAAATGAAACACAAATGGACGACCAAATACAAACGTATCTAAGGAAAATCTGGAATAAAACAATAGTGACAGGAAATTACATACACCACACACATATAACTACTAACACTTACCTAATACGTCACAACGAAGAGTTGCAGAGAAATGTCTAAATATTCAGTATATATATATATGGAACTGCAGTAAAACTATTTGATTGGTGTATGTAATTTCCTGTCACTATTGTTTTATTCCAGATTTTCCTTAGATACGTTTGTATTTGTCGTCCATTTGTGTTTCATTTAATTTGTCACTCCTGTTTGTTCGTTTGCTTGATAAAGGCCTTGTTGGTCGAAACGTTGCTGTATTTTGTCATTGTTTTTGTAATTTGTAAAACTACAGTACTTGTAATTACGTGTTTTGCCAATCAAATAGTTTTACTGCAGTTCCATATATATATACTGTTTAATTTGTAACATAATTTAACATAATTTCCTCATTCTCTTTTTCTCTCTCGCGCTCTCTCTCTCTCTCGCAATCACTGCTCAGACCGATGTACCAGACCTCCCCATAAATTCTATTCATGTGGAAATCTGTTTCATGCAGCCTTAGCATTGGTGTGTTTTACGTCACATCTTCAGCATCATTTGGAGGAGCTCTGGTGCTTATCCTTCGGCGATGCATTCTCGTCTTTTCATAAAACGTCATCAGGAGCACGGTAGATTCTGCATAAAACGTCATCAGGAGCACGGTAGATTCTGCATAAAACGTCATCAGGAGCACGGTAGATTCTGCATAAAACGTCATCAGGAGCACGGTAGATTCTGCATAAAAAGTACTAGGAACATACTTTTGTGCAATTCCATGATCGTCTGATGGTGATGGTGACCGTTAGAAATGGGAGAATAACTGCCTGTCGACCACCTAGCATTAAGTCCCTTTAATAGGAGTATTAACATCTTGTCTAATCAGTTCTATCGGGGAGAGAAGAGGAGGAGGGAAGTGTGGGGGTGGGAGACTGGACTAGGGAATTCTGTCATTTTATCATCAAGTGCCGTGCCGAATGATGCAGGTGATTATATCAATCCCATACTTCACGTTCTGTTTGTTCTTTATGAAATCTGTTGTTGATACTTTACTGCGCCATGACGTTAATGTTATAATAATATTTAATCCGCAATTCTTGGCCATATTTCAAATACTAGTAGCCATATGTTATCTCCCTTCATTCACTATAACAGAATTTCTTTTAGTTATCTCCACTTACAATATCGGAAGTGTTAGATTGTAATCGAATGTGCAAACAATTTTGTATTAGAACTTCGCAAGCATCGATTCCAATATCGATTACTGGTTGTGGTTTGAAAATGTCAAAGGATGATTCTCTGTTGTCACCTTGCACATGTTTATCTTTCTGTCAGACGAATAATCAACATTATTTGCTTCGAGTATCATGGCAAGAGGAGACAATTCTGTCATGAATTAATCTTTAGATTTAGCAAAAATTGGATTGTCTATCGATTACTTTTTTTATTATCAAATATGCCCGAAGATGACTAGTGTATGGTCTCTCAATACATCAGAAGAAGGTTCTCCTGAATGGCGTGAGACACTGGGGAGAGAAAAGCAAGCTTTCACGCAAAAAATTAGTCACATACACCATAGCAGGTACAATGACTAACCACACCTGAATTCATAGACGGGGAATTAAAAAACAGAAAGAAAGAAAAGGAAGTCGTGAATATGAAACAAACAGGAAGGAAAACAGAAAGAAAGAAAAGGAAGTCGTGAATATGAAACAAACAGGAAGGAAAACAGAAAGAAAGAAAAGGAAGTCGTGAATATGAAACAAACAGGTAGGAAAACAGAAAGAAAGAAAAGGAAGTCGTGAATATGAAACAAACAGGAAGGAAAACAGACAGAAAGAAAGAAATGGAAGTCGTGAATATGAAACAAACAGGAAGGAAAACAGACAGAAAGAAGGAAGTCGTGAATATGAAACAAACAGGAAGGAAAACAGAAAGAAAGAAAAGGAAGTCGTGAATATGAAACAAACAGGTAGGAAAACAGAAAGAAAGAAAAGGAAGTCGTGAATATGAAACAAACAGGAAGGAAAACAGACAGAAAGAAGGAAGTCGTGAATATGAAACAAACAGGAAGGAAAACAGACAGAAAGAAAAGGAAGTCGTGAATATGAAACAAACAGGAAGGAAAACAGAAAGAAAGAAAAGGAAGTCGTGAATATGAAACAAACAGGTAGGATAACAGAAAGAAAGAAAAGGAAGTCGTGAATATGAAACAAACAGGTAGGAAAACAGAAAGAAAGAAAAGGAAGTCGTGAATATGAAACAAACAGGAAGGAAAACAGACAGAAAGAAGGAAGTCGTGAATATGAAACAAACAGGAAGGAAAACAGAAAGAAAGAAAAGGAAGTCGTGAATATGAAACAAACAGGAAGGAAAACAGACAGAAAGAAAGAAAAGGAAGTCGTGAATATGAAACAAACAGGAAGGAAAACAGACAGAAAGAAGGAAGTCGTGAATATGAAACAAACAGGAAGGAAAACAGACAGAAAGAAAGAAAAGGAAGTCGTGAATATGAAACAAACAGGAAGGAAAACAGACAGAAAGAAGGAAGTCGTGAATATGAAACAAACAGGAAGGAAAACAGACAGAAAGAAAGAAAAGGAAGTCGTGAATATGAAACAAACAGGAAGGAAAACAGACAGAAAGAAAGAAAAGGAAGTCGTGAATATGAAACAAACAGGTAGGAAAACAGAAAGACGGAAGTCGTGAATATGAAACAAACAGGTAGGAAAACAGAAAGAAAGAAAAGGAAGTCGTGAATATGAAACAAACAGGAAGGAAAACAGACAGAAAGAAGGAAGTCGTGAATATGAAACAAACAGGAAGGAAAACAGAAAGAAAGAAAAGGAAGTCGTGAATATGAAACAAACAGGTAGGAAAACAGAAAGAAAGAAAAGGAAGTCGTGAATATGAAACAAACAGGAAGGAAAACAGAAAGAAAGAAAAGGAAGTCGTGAATATGAAACAAACAGGTAGGAAAACAGAAAGAAAGAAAAGGAAGTCGTGAATATGAAACAAACAGGAAGGAAAACAGACAGAAAGAAGGAAGTCGTGAATATGAAACAAACAGGAAGGAAAACAGAAAGAAAGAAAAGGAAGTCGTGAATATGAAACAAACAGGTAGGAAAACAGAAAGAAAGAAAAGGAAGTCGTGAATATGAAACAAACAGGAAGGAAAACAGACAGAAAGAAGGAAGTCGTGAATATGAAACAAACAGGAAGGAAAACAGACAGAAAGAAGGAAGTCGTGAATATGAAACAAACAGGAAGGAAAACAGAAAGAAAGAAAAGGAAGTCGTGAATATGAAACAAACAGGAAGGAAAACAGACAGAAAGAAGGAAGTCGTGAATATGAAACAAACAGGAAGGAAAACAGAAAGAAAGAAAAGGAAGTCGTGAATATGAAACAAACAGGAAGGAAAACAGACAGAAAGAAGGAAGTCGTGAATATGAAACAAACAGGAAGGAAAACAGAAAGAAAGAAAAGGAAGTCGTGAATATGAAACAAACAGGAAGGAAAACAGACAGAAAGAAGGAAGTCGTGAATATGAAACAAACAGGAAGGAAAACAGAAAGAAAGAAAAGGAAGTCGTGAATATGAAACAAACAGGTAGGAAAACAGAAAGAAAGAAAAGGAAGTCGTGAATATGAAACAAACAGGAAGGAAAACAGACAGAAAGAAGGAAGTCGTGAATATGAAACAAACAGGAAGGAAAACAGACAGAAAGAAGGAAGTCGTGAATATGAAACAAACAGGAAGGAAAACAGAAAGAAAGAAAAGGAAGTCGTGAATATGAAACAAACAGGAAGGAAAACAGACAGAAAGAAAAGGAAGTCGTGAATATGAAACAAACAGGTAGGAAAAAAACCGAAAGTTATAGGGATGTAATTTGACAGAAGTATATTTGTTTTAAACATGGCGCAGACTATTTGCTCTGATTTGCTTACAGTCTCACAAGATTATTGAGATGTTTCTGTCACGTGGAGGTAGAGTATTCGCTCTCGTCTCAAATGTATGGGGTTCGTTCCTCGCTTGGAGCAATCATGATATTTTCGAAGAGATCCCTGATCTCAATGTAGGTGACATCGAGTTCATAGTCCTATCGGATTAAAAGAAACCACACACACAACCTGTCTTTACTGCCTGTCATACTGATTTTTATGTTGCTGTAGGGCAGGGATAGGGGGTGACATGAGACTGAAGAATTTAATAGTCGCATAGCTAGTGCAGTCACGGGGTGGGGGAACATAGCTAGTGCAGTCACGGGGTGGTGGGAGGGACATAGCTAGTGCAGTCACGGGGTGGGGGGACATAGCTAGTGCAGTCACGGGGTGGGGGGACATAGCTAGTGCAGTCACGGGGTGGGGGAACATAGCTAGTGCAGTCACGGGGTGGGGGACATAGCTAGTGCAGTCACGGGGTGGTGGGAGGGACATAGCTAGTGCAGTCACGGGGTGGGGGGACATAGCTAGTGCAGTCACGGGGTGGGGGACATAGCTAGTGCAGTCACGGGGTGGGGGGACATAGCTAGTGCAGTCACGGGGTGGGGGGACATAGCTAGTGCAGTCACGGGGTGGGGGGACATAGCTAGTGCAGTCACGGGGTGGGGGGGGACATAGCTAGTGCAGTCACGGGGTGGGGGGGGACATAGCTAGTGCAGTCACGGGGTGGGGGGGCATAGCTAGTGCAGTCACGGGGTGGTGGGGAGGGGGACATAGCTAGTGCAGTCACGGGGTGGTGGGGGAACATAGCTAGTGCAGTCACGGGGTGGGGGGGGACATAGCTAGTGCAGTCACGGGGTGGTGGGGGGGGGAACATAGCTAGTGCAGTCACTGCGAAACTGCTCAGGTTAGAATTTGTTCTTCATGCCACCGACAGAAAAAACTCATTGACTTACTGGGGATCGAACAAGCGGGTCTCCGGGAGCCGCGCTCTAATCCATTCGTCCAGACGCTCCTTAATCCTGTCGGAGACGGACGATAAAACGTCGGTCCCCTTGTTCAAGTTGAGCACGTTAAAGAATCATTGACATTTGAAAATCAAAAAGAATAGGCTGCAAACCATCAGCCTGGGTACAATTTATTTAAAATTTAACATAAAGTAACAAAAACTCCAATAATCTTCAAAATTACATCGATGACCCTCGCCGACGCTAAAGAGTATGTACACTACCTCCGGGATTTTATGTGAAAGAAATAATTCGGCGCACACATGGCTACTCACCGAAGTACAACACTGATGATTATATTAATCAATCAATTTAATCAATCACTCCATCAATCAATTAATGAAATCCGCCCTGAGTTGTCGGGGCTTGCAAGGGGAGCAAATAATAGTACACTGTGACATACAAGGCATGTCGTAAGAGGCGACTGAGGTAGGGGCCTAGGAAGCTACCCTAGTAAATAAAAAGTGTCGCAGCAATCGGATGTGCTGGCCTACTTGTAGGCGCATAACTTGCACAACGTACAATCGCTCTTAGCTCAGATCACATACAAATCAAAAAGAGTGGTCGATATGGAACGTTTGAAGAAGAAGAAGAAACATTAAATCAATAAATTTTAACAAATAAATTTTAACCAAATAAATTTTAACCAAATATCGCAACAAAAGGAGTACACAGAATAAGAAACTAATATAGAATTAATTACCAACATCTCATCACGTATGTCTGAACTGTAACTCTACCCAACATCTCATCACGTATGTCTGAACTGTAGTTCTACCCAACATCTCATCACGTATGTCTGAACTGTAGTTCTACCCAACATCTCATCACGTATGTCTGAACTGTAGTTCTACCCAACATCTCATCACGTATGTCTGAACTGTAACTCTACCCAACATCTCACCACGTATGTCTGAACTGTAGTTCTACCCAACATCTCACCACGTATGTCTGAACTGTAGCTCTACCCAACATCTCATCACGTATGTCTGAACTGTAGTTCTACCCAACATCTCATCATGTATGTCTGAACTGTAGCTCTACCCAACATCTCATCATGTATGTCTGAACTGTAGTTCTACCCAACATCTCATCACGTATGTCTGAACTGTAGTTCTAACCGTTATGTCGGTTTTCATCACCTCCTCAGCGACACATCAAAGCAGTTTTTATTCTTTTATTTTGTCCACCAGGAAATCGGCTTTTGTTCTATGAGTTGTCACCGTCGTCAATAATCCTACGAGACCGGATATTACTCCGGATTGTTGCGAAACTGATCGACACTCTAATCTAACCAGATCTTCACTGACCAGGTAGTTCTTTGATCCTCACGTTGACCATTTGACAAAAGTCAAATCTGTTCTTAAGATGGTTCTCCAGAAGATAGCTTTGCTTAGAGTTAGTAAACGGCATAACTCTCCGTAGCAAGTTATCTCCGGTCGATGCAAGTCATTTAAAATAATCTTTGTGTCGTTCAAGTTAGGTGCTCAAATTCGCCCGAGTGGTTACCGGGGCCCAAATTTGGGGTGTAAAGAATAGAACCGCTGTTACCTGCACGCATGTCGTAAGAGGCGACTAAGGAGGTTGGGCTTAAATCGGATGCACGTGTCCTAAATGTGTAAAAGTCATTACGTTTAGGGCCTACCAAACCAATGTGCAACGTAAACACGTTCTTGGCAAAGATCAAACATATCACAAAGAGTGATTAAAATTGGTCGTAAAGAACGAACGCAAAGAAGAAGTTAGATGCTCAACTCTCATTGGAAAGGTACTCAGTTCGCTCCATCGTAGAACCAACGGGATATTTTCCAGAGATCTCTAATCTAATTATAGGTCAGATCGAGTTCTTAGTCCTATCGGAGACGGACGACAAAACGTAGGTCCCATGTTGAAGTTGAGCAGGTACAAGAACTAGTGTCAGTTCAAAATCGAGAAGAGCAGGCTGGAAAGCCGCTGTCTGGGCAAATCTCATTAGAAAGATGAAAAAATGAAATTCCTACACAATATTTTCACCATTTTCTAAATTGATCTCTTGATGATATTTTCTTCCATAGATTTCCTAGGGTGAGGAAAGGTTGTCCATCGTGAATCTCTACAAATGTCTTTTATGAGTACTGACTATTAGATATCAAGTTGGAGAAAACATGCATATATTGTGGGGGGACACTGATAATAAGGAAACCTTTGCACAAACATGTCAGAAGCGTCATTCCAGGCACTTCTGCACTACTACGCCTGCACTACTACGCCTGCACTACTACGCCTGAACTACTACGCCTGAACTACTACGCCTGAATTCATAACGTTTGAACGCAGAAGAAGAAGAAGAAGAATACTTCGAGAGAGATAATTTACGGAGAAATCGGCAAGAAAACCTTTATGCTTGAGTTGTCCTGTTTGAAATCTCTTCCTGAATAGCATTAAACATGAAGATAAGTGCAGAAGAAGAAGAAGAAGAAGAAGAAATAGTAATATACATCTCATATTGCTGAATAACAATTCTGACCATCCATATTACATTTCTGATTTCTTTTATCATATATTGATTGTCGAGATCAAAGAAAATTGTAAACTTGTTCCTACATTTATTTGTATTCATAAACTTGGCTCCTCACTTGATTTGTTAACTTGTATATATTTTATTTTCCTTTTTTAATCATGAATTTTACTTCTATCAATATTCAATTCTTTTTCTGTTTGTTTGTCTTCCATTGTTGTTTGTTTGTCTTCCATTCGTGAAACATCTCTCTAGTTTTATTTAGTTGTATTTGATTGCTCTTGAGTTTCGGAGACAAGTTTGTCAACCAGATTATGAAATGAATACAATAACGAAAGTAATAGTCAATAATAGCAAAGTTCAAAGATTCAAGAACACGGAACACCATGCTGGTAGTTTAGAATTCATATAACAATTATCAAGCGAAGAGATAAGCAAGGATAGATATGATAACGAAAATTCGTTACTCACAGACACAAAGCTAACACTGATCAAAGGTTTCGTTCTGATAAGCAAGATTCCGTACACAAGTTATTGAATTACAATCATAGAGAGAGAGAGATGGTTGCGGGACAAGATAAAGGACTTCTTATCGGTAAACAATCTGTAGAAATCGGCGTGTACGCAATCTCGTGATCTTGTAGCAAAGTAGTTTGTCTGGTCATCTACAGGTAAATCAAATCTCCGTGCGGACAGCGGCAAATAAAAGAAAAGTAGGTATCAATATGAGAGGGGGGTATTTAAACCAAACCAATTTATTTCACAACATAAAATTGTAAATCAAACTTGGTGTAAGCAATAAATATTTCAATCTCACAAATAAAGGAACTTGGTTTTGTGACAATACTTTCAAATTTTAATACGAGTGGTGTTATAAGGGGATACTAGCAGCAGACGACAGAATCAGACAATATTATTACAAGTGAGACAGTCTGTAATACACCACGAGACGCGCTTGTTTCAATCAACTCTATAACTTCAAGTTTCTAGTGAGATATTTCTGACGGATTCATTTCTGATTTAAAAGGTGAGTCTTTATTTGATATTTTTAATACTAATTTTGTTGTCTAGTTTTTGAAGTTGTCTAGTATATTGTGGAGAGGGAGAGAGAGAGAGAGAGAGAGAGAGAGAGATAATTATCAGTTTAAAGAATCTTAGAAGAAGCATCGGAGCCAATGAATATGATTAATAAAAAGACAGTGAACAAGTATTAGAGACCTCCAGAAACAAACCAACACTTTTACCAAACACAGGATTTCAACCACAAACTTTGATTTGTGATGTCATCCAGTTTCGTCTCAAGTAGCATCCATAGGGCCTACTTCAGTCGCCTCTTACGACATGCCTTGTAGGTCGTAGTGGTACTATTCTTTGCTGGCCCCGGCACCACACGAGCGGGAGACGGAATCTAACACAGAAATCTAGTGTTCAAGTTGATCATGTGAACGAACCCTTGGCAGTTGAGAATTGTTTAGAGCAGGCTGCAAAACCGCTGCCCGGGCAAATTTCCTTGAAAGATTAAAATAAGAATCTTGCAAATAGTATCCGAATTTTGGAAATTACTTCTAGGACACTCGCCAGAGCTACGGAGCTCGTGAAACTACCGCTTATATCTTTCTGTATAAGAAAAAGATTATAGCACACATGATTGTTCATCGAATTGCAAATACGATGCTCTTATAAATAAATAAATCAATCAATTAATCAATTAATGAAATAATTAATAAAACAATCACTTAATCAAGCAATCGATACCTTATGAACATTCTTTCAATCCAAAATAGAATATCAGAACTTTTGTGCCTTTTTATTTTCCTTTTTCTTCTTCTTCTTCTTCTTCTCTTCCACCATTTACTTCTTTATAGAAGTATTGGGGGTGGGGGAGGAGACACGTAGTGATCTTGTGTGTGCTTGTTTTAAGGCAATTTGCAAGCTGATATTTATTGTCGTAAGGCGGTTCTTGATGCCGTAGCTCCATTATTTGCGTCGCTCCTCTTGCTTTGTATTCATTAAATTTTTTCTGTGTGGGTTTCTGCTGTAGGCGATACCAGGGCATTTTTGTCAGGAGTTCAAACCATTTAATCTGTTGTTCTTTTATGAATTGCATGACTGGTTTCACATCCAGTTTTCTTCTGATTTCTTCATTTCTAATGTTGTCTCTTATTGTCACACCTGCAGCTCTTCTAAGACACATCATCTCTGTCGTTATGATTTTCCGCTCATTAGCTGCTGTTATTGGCCAAGTTTGACACTGGTAACATAGTGTTGGCCAGAAAATCGTTCTTATGAGATTTGCTTTAGTTGTTAGCGTTATCTCTTTATGTGACAACAGTGGTGTTAACTGTCCCAGTACTTAGTTAGCGGAATCTCTTTATGTGACAACAGTGGTGTTAACTGTCCCAGTACTTGGTTAGCTTTTGTGCATCGATTGCTGATTTCGCTATCAATACTTCCATCCTCCAACGTTAGAAAAATGTTGTCGATAATGTAGTTGACTTAGTCTTATCCTCCAACGTTAGAAAAATGTTGTCACTAAATGTAGCAGAGTTAGTCTTATAATAAAAATACTTGTTCGTTACTTTCTATTTTTTAATTGTTATAAATTGCTTTCCGATTTCATGATTTATTGACATGAAATCAAGTCAAGACTACTTACTTGGTGAAATAATTATATTAATTAATGAAATCAAGTCAAGGTTACTTACTTGGTGAAATAATTATATTAATTAATGAAATCAAGTCAAGACTACTTACTTGGTGAAATAATTATATTAATTAATGAAATCAAGTCAAGGCTACTTACTTGGTGAAATAATTATATTAATTAATGAAATCAAGTCAAGACTACTTACTTGGTGAAATAATTATATTAATTAATGAAATCAAGTCAAGACTACTTACTTGGTGAAATAATTATATTAATTAATGAAATCAAGTCAAGGCTACTTACTTGGTGAAATAATTATATTAATTAATGAAATCAAGTCAAGGCTACTTACTTGGTGAAATAATTATATTAATTAATGAAATCAAGTCAAGACTACTTACTTGGTGAAATAATTATATTAATTAATGAAATCAAGTCAAGGCTACTTACTTGGTGAAATAATTATATTAATTAATGAAATCAAGTCAAGGCTACTTACTTGGTGAAATAATTATATTAATTAATGAAATCAAGTCAAGGCTACTTACTTGGTGAAATAATTATATTAATTAATGAAATCAAGTCAAGACTACTTACTTGGTGAAATAATTATATTAATTAATGAAAACAATGAACAAGTAGATGAAAGCCATGAATATGAATCGTGGAATGAAAGTTTCAACATAGGGAGATTTCCGAAAGGATGTAGAAGTAATAGTAAGCGCAGCAAACCAACGCTTTACCCGTGCTTAGAAATATATTCAGATCAAAGTGATTTAATTTGAAGAGTAAACATGTGACATAATCTTGAACTGTCCTGATAGCCTGAACTGTCCTGATAGCCCGAACTGTCCTGATAATCCAAAATGTCCTGATAATCCGAACTGTTCTGATAGTCAAAACTGTTCTGATAACCTGAACTGTCCTGATAATCAAAACTGTCCTGATAACCCGAACTGTCCTGATAACCAAACTGTCCTGATAACCTGAACTGTCCTGATAACTGAACTGTCTTGATAACCCGAACTGTCCTGATAACCCGAACTGTCCTGATAACCCGAACTGTCCTGATAACCAAAACTGTCCTGATAACCCGAACTGTCCTGATAACCTGAACTGTCCTGATAACCCGAACTGTCCTGATAACCCGAACCGTTCTTCTCAACCAGTTTTAATCATTCTCTCTGATATGTTTGCTTTGTGATATGTTTGCTTTGTGATATGTTTGCTTTGTGATATGTTTGCTTTGTGATATGTTTGGTTTATGCCAAGAACGACTAGACGTTGCGTCTCAGTTCATAGGCCCCTACAGGTGTAAGCCAGGCGTACCTGACATAGGCCCCTACAGGTGTAAGCCAGGTGTACCTGCCATAGGCCTTACAGGTGTAAGACAGGCGTACCCGACATTTTCGGCCTATCATGCAGTTTTAAAAACTCTATTTACTAGTGAGAATCGTAACAGTGCATTTGATTTTTAGTTTATTCAAAAATTGTATTCTTTTATTATTACTGAAGACTGAGTTGTATATTTAGTATTTTTGTATCCCCCTTCCACGTGGGCATTATATACTTGTATAGCTTTTGTTTCCTTATCATTAATTCTCGTTGCATCTAACGTTACATGGAGCATGAGAGAACAACAAAGTTATCTAAATAATTCGATTAATGCCTTTCTCTTCACTTCAAACATAATCTTATACAAGGCTTTGAACTCTGCTTCTAAAGTTTGCATCCACGTGCTCTCTAGGTTTCCCATTTTCCTCCGATGTCCACTGCACTATTTATCGTAGCCTTTATTTGTTCATGTACACTTCATCGCTATCTTCTCTTTTGTATCTCTTTATTTCGATGTTCCAAACCAGTTTCCATTTCAACGTCTGACATTGTCAATCTTATCTTCCCAGGTATACCTAAGTATTGTAACAAATGTTTTTGTATATCCTGAGTTTTGTCTTACTGCTGTAATTATTAGATCTTCAGATGTTGTAAAGCAGGTTGTAAACTGTATTATGTCCTTCCAGTTCTTGGTTTAACTCTCAGCATGATTAATTATATTATGTTCTTCCAGTTCTTTGTTCAACTCTCAGCATGATTAATTATATTATGTCCTTCCAGTTCTTTGTTCAACTCTCAGCATGATTGATTCAATGATTGATAGGACCATCATCATGCACTTCGATGAACAACCTTGTGTGCTTCTATATATTTCTGACACACGAAGATCTCAGCTACCTTTCACGAGCTCTGTAGCACCGGCGAGGGTCCCGATGTAATTTAACATATGCGAAAGTATTTGAATAATTCAAAGTTTTTTTTTTCCCTAATGAATTTTTCTAGGGTATCGTCTTTCCAGCCTGCTCTTCTCGATTTTGAACTGCCAAGCGTTCTCTTACGTGTTCAACTTGAATACGGGACCTACTTTTTATCGCCCGACTCTGATATGACTAGGAACTCGATCTCACCTACACTAAGATCAACGATCTCACCTACCATAATAATTGATACTATCTGTTTGATAATAATGTAGATAAGACTAAAATGTATAAATTATAATTTACTGTCTCTGAGCAATGATGATTGCCTTATCATTTATAAATGATAAATTTAGATAATACTAGGTCACCATCAACCCATAGCTTGTCTTGAGAACAGCTTTACCACTTTTACAGTCATTCGGAATCTCTCTTTCTCTCTCTCCTATAGGCCAGATGTTCCGCCTATGTAGCTGTCATGCTCAAATCATCAGTTACATCAATTACATCAGTTACATCAGTTACATCATGAATCCATCTTCTCCGTGGTCTTCCTCTTCTCTTTTCCACGATGCCTACTTCCATAATGGTCTTCTTTAATCCTTCATGTATTGTTAATATATCCAAAATATTTCAATTTTCTCATTTCCAATTTTCTTTGATTTTCAGGGTCTCTCTGTAGTTAAGTGGTTAAGCTCTTTGCCTTGTGAGTCGAAGGTCTCTCTGTAGTTAAGTGGTTAAGCTCTTTGCCTTGTGAGTCGAAGGTCTCTCTGTAGTTAAGTGGTTAAGCTCTTTGCCTTGTGAGTCGAAGGTCTCTCTGTAGTTAAGTGGTTAAGCTCTTTGCCTTGTGAGTCGAAGGTCTCTCTGTAGTTAAGTGGTTAAGCTCTTTGCCTTGTGAGTCGAAGGTCTCTCTGTAGTTAAGTGGTTAAGCTCTTTGCCTTGTGAGTCGAAGGTCTCTCTGTAGTTAAGTGGTTAAGCTCTTTGCCTTGTGAGTCGAAGGTCTCTCTATAGTTAAGTGGTTAAGCTCTTTGCCTTGTGAGTCGAGGGTCGTGGGTTCGAATCCGGACCGCGCCGTTCTGTTCACGAGTGCATTTTTTCCCAGAGACCCTAGGATTGTTGCCGGAGCTACGGAGTTCGTGCTTTGTGCAATACTCTCGGCAGGTGGCGTGCCACATCCCAATAGTTTACTTTCTTGTAGGATTGTTCTTCGAAGAGTGGTCTTAGATCTTCCACGTTTTCTTTTCCCAATTGGTGACCACATAAGGACTTAATATTGGACGGAATACTGGCTGTAATATATTAATCATGCGTTACTGTGATATCAAATCTACACGACCGGTGGTGTACAACTGGAACTTTAGGGTAGGGAGGAGAGGTCTCTATGGCTAAGTTTAGGGGGTCTCTCTGGTCTCTTTGCCTTGCGCTCCGAGGGTTGTGGACTTGAAATCGGACCGCACTGCTCTGTTCACACCGCTCTGTTCACACCGCTCTGTTCACACCGCTCTGTTCACACCGCTCTGTTCACACCGCTCTGTTCACACCGCTCTGTTCACACCGCTCTGTTCACACCGCTCTGTTCACACCGCTCTGTTCACACCGCTCTGCTCGCACCGCTCTGTTCACACCGCTCTGTTCACACCGCTCTGTTCACACTGCTCTGTTCACACCGCTCTGTTCACACCGCTCTGTTCACACCGCTCTGTTCACACCGCTCTGTTCGCACCGCTCTGTTCGCACCGCTCTGTTCACACCGCTCTGTTCACACCGCTCTGTTCACACCGCTCTGTTCACACCGTTCTGTTCACACCGCTCTGTTCACACCGCTCTGTTCACACCGCTCTGTTCACACCGCTCTGTTCACAAGTGCATTTTTATCCTGAGACCCATATGTTTGTTGCCGAAGCTACAGAGTTTGTGCTTTGCAAATACTCTCGGCAGGTGGCGTGCAATTTCTGCGGAGAGCGACCGAGCCATATAAGGTAAAATTCGACACTATGAAGACATTCCGCCAGCTATAGACCCTGTATAGCAAGCACAAATTATTAAGTGATAGGTCAACTAGGAACATCAACTTGAAAACAATACATTCAGTAGAAATAAATGAATGTCATGTAGTCTGTTCCGATTTTAATGTATAAAGTGCCGGCCACTTCACATTTCTAGCACTAAGTGAGCAGGAGGTAGGTGAGCTAATTCCTTATCTCCCATGTGGGGCAACGAGTGTAGGACTGAACCCACGATCCTCTTATGTCCAATTCGATACGCGAGAGCTCGATGAGCAATAATAATAATAATAATTCCTCTCGTACCGTTATACGTTACATAGGGCCTGCAAGTAATTTCTCCATACCGCTCTATCCTGGGCAACTCGCTCAATATCCTTCATGGAACTGAGACCGATATTTCTTGCCTCTCTCAGCAAAGTTCGTTTCAGGGTCTCATTAGGTCGTCCTCTCTTTCTTGAACCATTTGCATCCCACTTCAATGTCCGCTTTGATATTCGTTGATCATTTCTCCTCAAGGTGTGCCCAACATATCTCCATCTTCTCTTTCTTATAACAGTTGTTACTAGTGGTTGACAAGACATTTCTCCTCAAGGTGTGCCCAACATATCTCCATCTTCTCTTTCTTATAACAGTTGTCACTAGTGGTTGACCAGACATTTCTCCTCAAGGTGTGTCCAACATAGCTCCATCTTCTCTTTCTTATAACAGTTGCCACTAGTGGTTGACCAGACATTTCTCCTCAAGGTGTGTCCAACATATCTCCATCTTCTCTTTCTTATAACAGTTGTCACTAGTGGTTGACCAGACATTTCTCCTCAAGGTGTGTCCAACATATCTCCATCTTCTCTTTCTTATAACAGTTGTCACTAGTGGTTGACCAGACATTTCTCCTCAAGGTGTGCCCAACATATCTCCATCTTCTCTTTCTTATAACAGTTGTCACTAGTGGTTGACCAGACATTTCTCCTCAAGGTGTGTCCAACATATCTCCATCTTCTCCTTCTTATAACAGTTGTTACTAGTGGTTGACCAGACATTTCTCCTCAAGGTGTGTCCAACATATCTCCATCTTCTCCTTCTTATAACAGTTGTTACTAGTGGTTGACCAGACATTTCTCCTCAAGGTGTGTCCAACATATCTCCATCTTCTCTTTCTTATAACAGTTGTTACTAGTGGTTGACTAGACATTTCTCCTCAAGGTGTGTCCAACATATCTCCATCTTCTCTTTCTTATAACAGTTGTCACCAATTAAGCAATTACAAACTAATTATTAACAAAGACGCTGTGTTACAAAGACCACCCACAAGGAATAAACTGTGCACATATGTTTTTAGATGACCCACTACAATGGGAGAAAATGTTGACCAGCGTTGTCGAAAGACTTGATCAATCAATACTCGTAGTGACCAGAAGACCACCCAGTGTTGAAGAAAATATCTGGACAATAAAGAACACTTAAGAAGGTAGAATAGCAGATAACATTCTGTGTCCCTCACGCCTTTATATTTGATGTTGTTCCTCCATTTTCCCAATCACATCCATCATGACTTTGTCACCAGACTAATCACAATATCCTTGGTCAGCGTGTTGACATACTGAATCAGAACTCTCTTGCAAATAAACAAGAATTATCACAACTGTAATCTCTTTTTATATTTTATCTGTTAATCCTTCCAATTCTATATTGTCCAGAACTTCAACCCGAGACAGACAACCTTGTCAATGACCAAAGACCACCCACAAAAATAGGTTTAAATTCCCAAGTTTCTCACCCCTCCCCGGATAACTGCGCCAATTTCAATCATTTCTTTCAGCCAATTCTTGTTTTGATTCCACACACTTCATTCCACACACTTCATTCCACACACTTCATTCCACACACTTCATTCCACACATTCACCGTCATTCTTTTCTCCGATTGTGATGCCCTTCCTAAATACTCGATTCTCACACCTCAGTGCAACAATGACTGTTATATCTCGTCAGTTTTCATTCATGTCCACCACATTTCAACGTTTCGGTGAATAACTCAACATCAGTTATTACCAATACCACTGAAAGGATGTCGAGACAACTAAGAATATTGACAATAATTCATCAAAATGTCACAATTTCATCTATTTATTCAGTGATCGTAGTTGAAATTGTGTAGGGAATACCAAGAAATACTTTTCTTGTAGTTGAAATTGTGTAGGGAATACCAAGAAATACTTTTCTTGTAGTTGAAATTGTATAGGGAATACCAAGAAATACTTTTCTTGTAGTTGAAATTGTGTGGGTAATACCAAGAAATACTTTTGGTTGATTGATTCATTGATAGGACAATCATCTGTGCACTTCGGTGAGTAACCATGTGTGCTCCGACCCCTTTATTACACAGAAAGATCCCAACAGCAGTGCACGAACTCCGTAGCACCGACGAGGATTCCCGATGCAATTTTGAAGATAATGAAAATATTTGGTAGGAATTTTATGTAATTTAAAACATTTTCTAATGAATTTTGCGTGGGCAGCGGCTTTCCAGTCTGAGCTCAATTTTGAACTGCCAATGGAACTTTTATGTGCTCAACTTGAACACGGAACCTACATTTTATCGTCCGTCTCCGATAGGACTAGGAATTCGATCTCACCTACACTGAGATAGGACTAGGAATTCGATCTCACCTACACTGAGATTATGGATCTTTGGAAAATATCCAGATGGCTCACGAGACGCCCATGGAAGCTTACAGACCAAACCTCTACACATGGAACTGACACTACCAAGCTCACACTAGACTGCACATGAGACTGCACACAGAGACTGCCACAGAGACTGCATACAGAGACTGCAAGGACTGCATCCAGACTGCACACAGGACTGCAGCACTGGACTGCAACAGAGACTGCACACAGAGACTGCATCAGAACTGCATACAGAGACTGCACACAGAGACTGCATACAGAGACTGCATACAGAGACTGCAGGACTGCACAGAGACTGCTAGGCACACAGAGACTGCACACAGAGACTGCATACAGAGACTGCACACAGAGACTGCACACAGAGACTGCATACAGAGACTGCATACAGAGACTGCACACAGAGACTGCACACAGAGACTGCATACAGAGACTGCATACAGAGACTGCACACAGAGACTGCACACAGAGACTGCATACAGAACAGCATACAGAGATTTAGAGACAAAGAACCCCAGTTTTCATACCATGGTCTTGAGCAAGATTATAAGTAACATTTCTGTAATACTCCAGAACTCTTGATAACAATTATTCATAAACTGTCTCATATTTCTATGTTGATATAACAACAATATCATTCTTCAAAATCTGAGTTTAAAAAAAAAAGAATCATTTTGTAGTTTTACATTTTTAAGAGCCATGTTCATTTTTCTTTTTATTTCCGTTATATCATTTCTGTCACTGACACTAAGTTCATGCATTTGCTGAGATTTCTGTCCTACATAGAGTTCATGCATTGTGATGAGATATTTCTGTCACTGACACTAGAGTTCATGCATTGTGGCTGAGATATTTCTGTCACTGACACTAGAGTTCATGCATTGTGGCTGAGATATTTCTGTCACTCACACTAGAGTTCATGCATTGTGGCTGAGATATTTCTGTCACTGACACTAGAGTTCATGCATTGTGGCTGAGATATTTCTGTCACTCACACTAGAGTTCATGCACTGTGGCTGAGATATTTCTGTCACTGACACTAGAGTTCATGCATTGTGGCTGAGATATTTCTGTCACTCACACTAGAGTTCATGCACTGTGGCTGAGATATTTCTGTCACTGACACTAGAGTTCATGCATTGTGGCTGAGATATTTCTGTCACACTAGAGTTCATGCATTGTGGCTGAGATATTTCTGTCACTCACACTAGAGTTCATGCATTGTGGCTGAGATATTTCTGTCACTCACACTAGAGTTCATGCATTGTGGCTGAGATATTTCTGTCACTCACATTGGAGTTCATGCATTGTGGCTGAGATATTTCTGTCACTGACACTAGAGTTCATGCATTGTGGCTGAGATATTTCTGTCACTCACACTAGAGTTCATGCATTGTGGCTGAGATATTTCTGTCACTCACACTAGAGTTCATGCATTGTGGCTGAGATATTTCTGTCACTGACACTAGAGTTCATGCATTGTGGCTGAGATATTTCTGTCACACTAGAGTTCATGCATTGTGGCTGAGATATTTCTGTCACTCACACTAGAGTTCATGCATTGTGGCTGAGATATTTCTGTCACTGACACTAGAGTTCATGCATTGTGGCTGAGATATTTCTGTCACTCACACTAGAGTTCATGCACTGTGGCTGAGATATTTCTGTCACTGACACTAGAGTTCATGCATTGTGGCTGAGATATTTCTGTCACTCACACTAGAGTTCATGCAATGTGGCTGAGATATTTCTGTCACTGACACTAGAGTTCATGCATTGTGGCTGAGATATTTCTGTCACACTAGAGTTCATGCATTGTGGCTGAGATATTTCTGTCACTCACACTAGAGTTCATGCATTGTGGCTGAGATATTTCTGTCACTCACACTAGAGTTCATGCATTGTGGCTGAGATATTTCTGTCACTGACACTAGAGTTCATGCATTGTGGCTGAGATATTTCTGTCACTCACACTAGAGTTCATGCATTGTGGCTGAGATATTTCTGTCACTCACACTAGAGTTCATGCATTGTGGCTGAGATATTTCTGTCACTGACACTAGAGTTCATGCATTGTGGCTGAGATATTTCTGTCACTCACACTAGAGTTCATGCATTGTGGCTGAGATATTTCTGTCACTCACACTAGAGTTCATGCATTGTGGCTGAGATATTTCTGTCACTGACACTAGAGTTCATGCATTGTGGCTGAGATATTTCTGTCACTCACACTAGAGTTCATGCACTGTGGCTGAGATATTTCTGTCACTGACACTAGAGTTCATGCATTGTGGCTGAGATATTTCTGTCACTCACACTAGAGTTCATGCACTGTGGCTGAGATATTTCTGTCACTGACACTAGAGTTCATGCATTGTGGCTGAGATATTTCTGTCACTCACACTAGAGTTCATGCATTGTGGCTGAGATATTTCTGTCACTCACACTAGAGTTCATGCATTGTGGCTGAGATATTTCTGTCACACTAGAGTTCATGCATTGTGGCTGAGATATTTCTGTCACTCACACTAGAGTTCATGCATTGTGGCTGAGATATTTCTGTCACTCACACTAGAGTTCATGCATTGTGGCTGAGATATTTCTGTCACTCACATTGGAGTTCATGCATTGTGGCTGAGATATTTCTGTCACTCACACTAGAGTTCATGCATTGTGGCTGAGATATTTCTGTCACTCACACTAGAGTTCATGCATTGTGGCTGAGATATTTCTGTCACTGACACTAGAGTTCATGCATTGTGGCTGAGATATTTCTGTCACTGACACTAGAGTTCATGCATTGTGGCTGAGATATTTCTGTCACACTAGAGTTCATGCATTGTGGCTGAGATATTTCTGTCACTGACACTAGAGTTCATGCATTGTGGCTGAGATATTTCTGTCACTCACACTAGAGTTCATGCATTGTGGCTGAGATATTTCTGTCACTGACACTAGAGTTCATGCATTGTGGCTGAGATATTTCTGTCACTCACACTAGAGTTCATGCATTGTGGCTGAGATATTTCTGTCACTGACACTAGAGTTCATGCATTGTGGCTGAGATATTTCTGTCACTCACACTAGAGTTCATGCATTGTGGCTGAGATATTTCTGTCACTGACACTAGAGTTCATGCATTGTGGCTGAGCTATTTCTGTCACTCACACTAGAGTTCATGCACTGTGGCTGAGATATTTCTGTCACTGACACTAGAGTTCATGCATTGTGGCTGAGATATTTCTGTCACTCACACTAGAGTTCATGCATTGTGGCTGAGATATTTCTGTCACACTAGAGTTCATGCATTGTGGCTGAGATATTTCTGTCACTCACACTAGAGTTCATGCATTGTGGCTGAGATATTTCTGTCACTGACACTAGAGTTCATGCATTGTGGCTGAGATATTTCTGTCACTCACA
>CM036767.1:1647500-1757500 GCA_020796225.1 Arion vulgaris
AGCTACAAAATTATATGTGGAATATTCACCTCAAATTTCATGTATCTAGCTTTAGTATTAGTTAAAACTCAGGGATTTCCGACATACACAAAATATGAAAAAAAGGATTTTAAGAAAACTCAATTTTAAACTTAGAATTTAAAAGACAAAATGTTGGAATTGAGCGTTTCTTATTAATGTTGTAATGCTAATAAGCAAACAAAACAACAGAATTGTATGTGTAATCGATAGTACGAATGTTGTACTTTATCGAACTAAACACTTTGAAAAATCAATGTTTTTGACTAAAACTAAAATTTTGTAGAGGTTAAACCCCTTAAGCATATATATATTGAAACATTCCATTGTCAAACATTATCCAAAGTGTTTCTGATTGTATCAAGACTTTGAAATCATTATACAATGTGGTTAAGTGGTTAAATCTTTGTCTTGCCTTCTGAAGGTCGTGTGTTCATATCCGAACCTCGTCGTTCTGTTCACCAATGCTTTTTTCCCAAAGAACCCTAGAATTGTTGCTGCAGATCTAAAGTTTGTGCTTCGTGTAATGCTCTCTGCAAGTTGTGTGCCATTTATATGAAGAGGGACTGAAGCATTTATGTAAAACCCGGTGTAATGCTCTCTGCAAGTTGTGTGCCGTTTCTATGAAGAGGAACTGAAGCATTTATGTAAAACCCGGTGTAATGCTCTCTGCAAGTTGTGTGCCGTTTCTATGAAGAGGGACTGAAGCATTTATGTAAAACCCGGTGTAATGATCTCGGCACGTGGTGTGCTTTGTCTATAAAGACGGACTGAAGCATTTATGTAAAACCCGGTGTAATGAAGGAAACTCTTCGGTGCTTGATACTTTATTTTGTTAGACAACAGATGACACGAAAATCTAATCTCATACACTGTGTTTTTCTTGTTAAAGTCCGTATTTCTGATAAAAACTTTCAGATACGTTGAACTTTGTTAATTGGGAAATACATCGAAGAATATTCAGAGAAGATTGCTATATAACTGGACTGTAAAACCAAGCACGAAATTAATAGTTAATTAAAACCGTATGTCCTAAATATTGTGAATAAACATCGTCGCCTGTGCCAGCTTGTCTGGTAGTTTAAGAAAGTGAAAATGTGATTCCATTAATTAATGAATAATGTGTCTCAGGATCATGTGATATTTAAATATACCAGCAACTGTTTCGGTACATCTTTGGGAGATTTGTACTGTCTGAAAGTCAAACATTCCTACATTCCGATGGAAGACTTCAGGTAAGGAAGACAAGAAAGTGATTTATTTCTGTTTCAAGTTTCTGTTTGTTCTTTAAACTACACACATTATTCTATTGTGCAATGTTTTGTGTGTGCTGGTGGGGAGTGCAATGTCTTGTGTGTGCTAGTGGGGAGTGCAATGTCTTGTGTGTGTTGGTGGGGAGTGCAATGTCTTGTGTGTGCTGGTGGGGATTGCAATGTCTTGTGTGTGCTGGGGGGGAGTGCAATGTCTTGTGTGTGCTGGTGGGGATTGCAATGTCTTGTGTGTGCTGGTGGGGAGCGAAATGTCTTGTGTGTGCTGGTGGGGATTGCAATGTCTTGTGTGTGCTGGTGGGGATTGCAATGTCTTGTGTGTGCTGGTGGGAAGTGCAATGTCTTGTGTGCGCTGGTGGGGATTGCAATGTCTTGGGTGTGCTGGTGGGGAGTGCAATGTCTTGTGTGTGCTGGTGGGGATTGCAATGTCTTGTGTGTGCTGGTGGGGAGTGCAATGTCTTGTGTGTGCTGGTAGGGAGCGTAATGTCTTGTGTGTGCTGGTGGGGAGTGCAATGTCTTGTGTGAGCTGGTGGGGAGTGAAATGTCTTGTGTGAGCTTAGGCCGGGAAGCTACTAATTATGGTACAACCGTTGTGTTCACATTTACCATCGCATTTACCGTACCTCGGGACTTCCCTGACACGCACCTTGACTCGTGCACATGGCTCCGAGTTTCGCTCCGTGTGGGCCCGCTTCTCTATTCCGGATGCACCTCTCATCCCTTCGTGCTGCCTTTCCCATCGACCGGGAAGCTGCTAATTTTGGTGCAACCGCCGTGTTCACATTTGCTGTCGCATTTGCCGTACCTCGGGACTGCCCTGACATGCAGGTTGACAGGGCTCCGAGTTTCGCCCCATGTAGGCCCACTTTTCAACATTATTCATGCACCTATCATTCCTTCATGTTCGTTTTCGTGCTTACGGGACGGGCTCATGTCCCGTAGGTGGGAATGTTGGCTCGGTCATTTACTCCGGGGGAGTTTTCCTTCGTTCGCTGACGTCTCGTACTCTTTTCTGACGTTTCTGCAAAACTTGGGCTTTGTTTCTACGGACAGCGACCAGAAGATGCGTACATTTTGTTTCTACGGACAGCGGACAGAAGATGCGTACATTTTGTTTCTAAGGACAGCGGACAGAAGATGCGTACATTTTGTTTTTAAGGACAGCGGACAGAAGATGCGTACATTTTGTTTCTAAGGACAGCGGACAGAAGATGCGTACATTTTGTTTAGCGATTTTTGGATTAGCATTGCTTTTCCGTGCATGCTCTACTACCACTGTCTGTAGTTCTCCTATGCTCTACTACCACTGTCTGTAGTTCTCCTATGCTCTACTACCACTGTCTGTAGTTCTCCCATGCTCTACTACCACTGCCTGTAGTTCTCCCATGCTCTACTACCACTGTCTGTAGTTCTCCCATGCTCTACTAACACTGCCTGTAGTTCTCCCATGCTCTACTACCACTGCCTGCAGTTCTCCCTCGATCCCTGCCCTCTTAGCCAGACCGGAACCACTGTCTGTTTCCAGGGTCACCACATGGAGTGAGGGCAGGGTCTAGATTAGGGCCAGTTCCACTAATCCTGACGCGGCGTTGTCTCCATGCGCCTTTGATACCTTTTGTAGTTCAGTAACTATCTGTGCGTAATTGAATATGGTTGGCTTTTTAATTAAAAGGGAAAAGAGATTAAATGGAGAGGCACATATTCATTTTACGTAGCAGCCCACCTATCTCGCATTATCAGGCTACGCCACCGCTCTCTCTAGGTCCCACAAGCACCCAGCTCTACTTTCGCACATCTATCTCGCATTATCGGGCTACGCCACTGCTATCTCTGCCCCACAAGCATCCAGCTCTACTTTTACACACCTATCTGACATTATCAGACCACGCCACTGCTCTCTCTGCCCCACAAGTATCCAGCTCTACTTTTAATAGGCAAATTCCTATATGCTTGAGGACATGTGGATCTGTCTTCCCTTTAAATCGTCACTGTCCAGCCCAGTTCTTATGTCCACTTCTTTTCTCTCATCTACCTCTTCTTCTATATGCATATTTCCTTGTTTGATCTGTTGGAGAATCAGACGACAGTGCACGAACTCTGTAGCACCACCTGTAACTCATTGCAAATATTACAAATTAAAAATAAAATAAACTTATTTAATACGTCGTGAGTGGATACTTTACAGTTGGGTTGCCATATTGGCTTTTTTAAAAGCCAAATTCCAAAGTCCGTCTTTTTTAACTTCAACGTTAATTTACGCCTGCGAATATAATTTGTGCTTTAATGGTTCCTATTTTTATATATATATATTGCATGTATTTTATGTCTCTCTATTTATTGTATTCCTCTCCACGTTATATAGTATCTGCAAAGACTTTCTTGATACCGCTCTCTCCTGAGTAACTCGTTTAAGGTAATCTCTTCAATAGAATTGAGTGAGATATATCTTGCATCTCTCAGTAACATTTATTACAGAGTTTTGCTAGGACGTACATACTTTCTTCAAACTATCGCCTCCAACTTCAATGACTGCTTTCTCATTCTTCAATCATTTCTACTCAGAGTATGCTCAGCAGATTGACATCTTCGCATTCTTATAGTTTAGTTATTGCTAGTGATTGACCAGACATTTTTCTGATTTCCTGACTTCTCTAGAATTCTTCTAATTTTATTTTGGACTTTCAGACATCTATTTTCAAATGCATTCAACTTACATCAAAACTAAGATAATGATATTGAACTCTGGACTTTCAGACATCTATTTTCAAATGTATTCAACTTACATCAAACTAAGATAATGATATTGAACTCTGGACTTTCAGACATCTATTTTCAAATGTATTCAACTTACATCAAACTAAGATAATGATATTGAACTCTGGACTTTCAGACATCTATTTTCAAATGTATTCAACTTACATCAAACTAAGATAATGATATTGAACTCTGGACTTTCAGACATCTATTTTCAAATGCATTCAACTTACATCAAAACTAAGATAATGATATTGAACTCTGGACTTTCAGACATCTATTTTCAAATGCATTCAACTTACATCAAAACTAAGATAATGATATTGAACTCAAATGTCAAAGCGGTCCTTCTATATGGAGCTGAGACATGGAGAACAACTAAGGGGAACACCAAAAGTTGCAGACATTCATCAATAGATTCCTGCGCAGAATACTTCATCTGTGACGCTATGACAGTACCACAAACAGGGAACCCTGGGATAGAACAGGACAACGACAGGTGGAACAAAAGATAAGGAGCAGAAGGTGGCGATGGATAGGATACACACTGAGGAAACCCCCTAACAGCCACACAAGACAAGCTCTCCGATGGAACCCCCAGGGCAATAGAGGTAGAGGAAGACCCAGAAACATCTGGAGACGGGAGTTGGAGACAGAATGCAAGAAAATGGGGAGAGAGTGGATATATCTGGAAAGGATGGCCTTAGATAGGCGGGGCTTGGAAGGCTTTGGTTACGGACCTATGCTTCCCTAGGGTGACGAAGAATTCAACTGACATGTTATATCTTTAATCATTTTCCAACTCTCGATCTCATAAGTTAGAAGAATTTTACGTCTTACATTATATTTACATTATATTTATATTATATTTATATTATATTTATATTATATTTATTTTATATTTATATTATATTTATATTATATTTATATTATATTTATATTATATTTACATTATATTTACATTATACTTAAATTATATTTATATTATATTTATTTTATATTTATATTATATTTTATATTATATTTATATTATATTTACATTATATTTACATTATATTTACATTATACTTATATTATATTTATATTATATTTATATTATATTTATATTATATTTATATAATATTTACATTATATTTACATTATAATTATATTATGTTTACATTATATTTACATTATATTTACATTATACTTATATTATATTTACATTATATTTTTAAATTATATTTGCATTATATTTATATTATATTTATATTTAATTTATATTATATTTATATTATATTTATATTATATTTACATTATATTTATATTATATTTATATTATATTTATATTATATTTATATTATATTTATATTATATTTACATTATATTTATATTATATTTATATTATATTTATATTATCTTTACATTATATTTACATTATATTTATATTATATTTATATTATATTTATATTATATTTCATTATATTTACATTATATTTATATTATATTTATATTATACTTATATTATATTTGTATTATATTTATATTATATTTGCATTATATTTACATTATATTTATATTATATTTATATTATATTTATATTATATTTACATTATATTTATATTATATTTATATTATATTTAGCATTATATTTGCATTATATTTAATTATATTTATTTATATTTGATTATATTTACATTATATTTATTATATTTATATTATATTTGCTTTATATTTTATTATATTTATATTATATTTATATTACATTTATATTATATTTGCATTATATTTATATTATATTTATATTATATTTATATTACATTTATATTATATTTGCATTAAATTTATATATTTACATTATACTTATATTATATTTATATTATATTTGCATTATATTTATATTATATTTATATTATATTTATATTATATTATATTTATATTATATTTATATTATATTTATATTATATTATATTTATATTATATTTATATTATATTTATATTATATTTATATTATATTTATATTATATTTACATTATATTTACATTATACTTATATTATATTTATATTATTTTCATTATATTTATATTATATTTATATTATATTTACATTATATTTGCATTATATTTACATTATATTTATATTATATTTATATTATATTTGCATTATATTTGCATTATATTTATATTATATTTACATTATACTTATATTATATTTATATTATATTTGCATTATATTTATATTTTATTTATATTATATTTATTTATTTATATTATATTTGTATTATATTTATATTATACTTATATTATATTTGTATTATATTTATATTATATTTATTATATTTAATTATATTTATATTAATTTATATTAATTTATATTATATTTAATAAATTTATATATTTACATTATACTTATATTATATTTATATTATATTTATATTATATTTATATTATATTTATATTATATTTATATTATACTTATATTATATTTGTATTATATTTATATTATACTTATATTATATTTGTATTATATTTATATTATATTTGCATTATATTTACATTATATTTATATTATATTTATATTATATTTATATTATATTTATATTAGACTTATGTTATATTTTTATTATATTTATATTTTATTTGCATTATATTTATATTATATTTATATTATATTTGCATTATATTTACATTATACTTATATTATATTTGTATTATATTTATATTAAATTTATATTATATTTGTATTATATTATATTTATATTATATTTATATTATATTTATATTATATTTATATTATATTTATATTATATTTATATTATATTTATATTATATTTATATTATATTAAAGTACAAATTACTTTGTTTAACAAGAATCTGTCTCTACTGCTTGTAATATTGCTTGTTAGGGATGTGTAGGTCAAGGGGGAAGGAAATATTTTTCCTGTGGAAATTAACGACCGCATGGCTAGTACAGTCGTCGCAAAGCTCTTCAGATTAGGATTTTTCTTTATATCACCGAGAGAAAAACTACTTTTGCCGTACAGTGAAGTGAACCCGGCACATTTACGTAACACAATTACTTAATTACATCGTCATTAATATATAACTTCATTATTGTTACTATAATACTTATAAATTGTTTTAAATCGTTGACCTTTGACTGCATCAACGCCATTTTGAAATGTAAACATTGAAGTTAATGCTGCCAGCAAGAAAGCTTTGCTATGATTATGAATGACGTCATAACAAGACTTACAAGACAACTCCCGAGGCGAACACGAGAGTAGGAAACACCGAACAAGAGAAAACATGGAAATAAAAAACTCGGTCAGAGTTTTAGAAATCAGAGAACATAGCTAAACAGGCCAAGAAAGATTCATGTAGAGTGCTTGGAGTTCTGGGTGGTTATTTGGTAGCAATCAGTTATTCTGTGATTTGGAACAAAAGTATGATATAGCTAAACGAATATTCATATGAATCTAAGAAGAGAGATAAATGATATCATTGTATATCAAATTGTTTGTTGGTTACTGACGATGGTGATACACAAGATGAACTACCTGGGAGAAGAAGAACAATAGAACATTGAAATTTTGTGCATAAACTATCATCAAACTTTTCTTTTTTTTTTCCTTTTTCTAATTTTGCTTTTCCTTCTTCTTCCCTTCCTATTTTTCTTCTTCTTCTTCACTTCTTCATATTATTCTTCTTCACATCTTCATATTGTTCTTCTTCACATCTTCATATTGTTCTTCTTCACGTCTTCATATTGTTCTTCTTTACTTCTTCATATTGTTCTTCTCACACGAGACACGAAGGGTTGGAGAAGACTATCGTGGAAGAAGGCATCCTGGCAAAGAAAAGCGTAAGACCACAGAGAAGAGGAAGACCATAAGAAGAGGAAGACCACAGAGAAGAGGAAGACCACAGAAAAGATGGATTCAGGATGTAACTAATGGTTTGAGCATGACCGCTGCAGAGGCAAGGCATCTGGTCTATGAGAGAAATAAATTTCATAGGACTGTTAGGGTGGCAACGTTCTGTTCAGGACAAGCTGTAGCTACAGCGTTCCTTAATTGAAGCTCTCTCAACACGTCGCTCAACATGTCTCTCAACATGTCTCTCAACATGTCACTCAACATGCATGTCACTCAACATGTCACTCAACATGTCGCTCAACATGTCGCTCAACATGTCGCTCAACATGTCACTCAACATGTCGCTCAACATGTCGCTGATAGCAAGAGAGGAGATTGTTGGTGATGCACGAAACGCTACAACGTTCCTCCATTGAAGCTCTCTCAACACGTCGCTGACAGCAAGAGAGGAGATTGTTGGTGATGTACGAAACGCTACATCGTTCCTTAATTGAAGATCTCTCAACATGTCGCTGACAGCAAGAGAGAAGATTGTTGGTGATGTACGAAACGCTACATCGTTCCTTAATTGAAGATCTCTCAACACGTCGCTGACAGCAAGAGAGGAGATTGTTGGTGATGTACGAAACGCTACATCGTTCCTTAATTGAAGATCGCTCAACATGTCTCTCAACATGTCACTCAACATGTCTCTCAACATGTTTCTCAACATGTCTCTCAACATGTCGCTCAACATGTCTCTCAACATGTCGCTGACAGCAAGAGATGAGTACCTAAAAAAACAATTATAGAAAAAAATATCGATTAAACTCAACTCCAGCACTAGCAAAAAGAAGAGTTTGTAGGACACACAGTCTGGGGGACTGCCAACAAAACATGCATTTATTCAGAGGTCACGTCGAGTAAAGGAATGCTTTCGGCAAACTCGGTAACATTTTATGAAAATAAGCAAGAGATGGCAGGCTTAACAACGAATACCTACAGCAAGTCAATGACATAATACCTAGTAAGATTGTGTGTTTGTGAAACCGATTGGTAGAAGCGAAGCAACGATCTGAAGTCACTTTTGCATTATGTGTGAATCAGAGCGGTATCTCTATTATACTATACTGTTTAACAAATGATTACTCGTTTCATGTGATTTACATATTTATACAAGTAAAATACAACAATAAGAATTATAATGATTCGTTACTCGAATATCTATTGTTACCTGGAACCGAAAATAACGAGTTTGATCTTTAGGAATATATTTCTTACTTTAAGACAGAAAGGTAAGTGTGATCACTGAGAAAACTTATTAATTCCATTCTCTATAGCTTTCTCTTGGTTCACTTCAACTCAGTCTTTATTTCTATTTAACTCATTTTAACTGACTTCTCTCATTCTATATTTATGAAACATAATTAGATAACAGAAAGTAGAAAAAAAGCTGACCGTATTCAAGTGAAGCTGGTCGTCGGTATATCTTCACTCTCTAAGGTCGCGATTGCCAGCGATTAACTCCAATTTTACACAGACAATCTAATGTTTATTGTTCTATTTTCACATATATTTCAGATATGTGTGATGTACGTCCCAGCCATACTTCTTCTATTCTGCACTGAATATCATTCCAGCTCTGGTGTCAAAGGCTCATAGCGGCAACATGCGCCAGGGATAGCCAAGGGGTGCTAATCAAAACCATACCCCCTACCTCCACACGGTCACCCTGGAAACAGAATTTGGTTCCGGTCTGTCTAAGAGGGCAGGGATCGGGGAGAACTACTGGTAGTGGTAGCAGTGCAAGCACGGAAAATAAAAGCAGCTACACAAATAATAACAAAATGGACGTATCTCCTAGCCGATGTCTGTAGAAACAAAGCCCATGTTTAGCAGAAACGTACTAATACAGCAGAGTACGAGGCGTCAGCGAACAAATGCAAACTTCCCCGGAGTTAAAAACGACCGCATCAGGATTAAAGGGATGAGAGGTGCATCTAACGAAGAGACGTGGACCCACGTGGGGCGAAACTCGGAGCCAGTATCTAGCGCGCTCTCTCTCTCTCTCTCGCTCCCGTCCCCTAGAGTCCGATATGCCGGACCCCGGGTTGAATTGCACGTGGGCCCACATTGGGCAAAATTCGGGGCTCTGAACAGAAACAAAAGAAACAGTAGTCGTCAGTGAAGGAAACCTAACTCCCCACTCCCGCCCCGGAGTAAAGGGTCGCAAGCAAATTGCCAGCTGTGGGGCAAAAATAAATAAGATCGATAAGAAACAAACCAAAAGCCTCGGCTGAGTCGAAAGACAGGTCACACACGCAAGGTGCTCCTGATGGGGCGACGGGAAGGCGTGAAAAACGTAAGGATGAGTGGACCACACAGATGAGCAGGTGAAAACTGGATAGCACAGCAGTGGCTTGAACCCAGTTAAAAACAAAGGTCTCGGTAAGTGTTTCTGAAACACACTGTAACTCATTGTGTCGATATACGGGAAGATTGCGGTAAACTCCGTACATGAGACCAAGCGCAGAGAAATCTCCGCTCTCCGTTCTGTAGCCATCTAGTGTTTTCTACGGTGTGGGATAGCTAGCCCCACACCTACCCTCCTTAGTTGCCTCTTACGACATGCGTGGCAGGTAACAGTGGTTCTATTCTTTACACCCCAATTTGGGCCCGGTAACCACTCAGGCTGGTATCGTATTTGAGTCAACATGTCGTGTGGGTATCGTATCTTAGTCAACATATCGTGTGGGTATTGAACTTGTGTGGATGTATGAGTATCGTATTTGAGTCGACTTGTGGGTATCGTATTTGCTTCAATGTGTGGGTATCGTATCTTAGTCAACGTGTGGGTATTGTAACTACTTCAAATTGTGGGTTTGACACCTATGTCAGAGTTTAAATATCGCATATATACGTACTTCAATGTTGTGTGGTATCGTATCGATCTCAACGTGATAACGTCGTATTCGCACAAACTTGGTAGTATCGTAACAACTTCAATATGTGTGTGTTTGTGGTACAGGTGAGAGAAAAAACGTAGTCATAGATACAAGGTGAGAAATCATCCCTGGTACAGTCGCGTTGACATTATGTGTTACGTTCTGGCTAAACGTTTGCATCAGATTTACCTGGATTTCACACAACCTGTAAGAATTATAGCCAGGTGAGATGCAGGTGAGAATATATGTTAAAAGTGGGAAATGACATACATCAGGAATGAGTAACTGGTTATCTATTGCTTACTATCATCAAGTGTCATACCGGTCACACAGTTTATAGAGTTACATCATCATCATGTGTCGTACCTGGTTGTTCAACAACGAACTTCTATCGCAACCAACTACTGTTTTACTCAGTATCTCAGGCGGCCCTGTGTTACTCCCCGGCGCTCGCAAGGGGAGTAAATAATAGTAACACTGCGACGTACAAGACATGTCGTAAGAGGCGACTGAGGTAGGGACTTACGGAAGTTACTCTAGTAAATAAAAAGCATCGCAGAAATTGGAGGCGCTGGCTTACTTGTAAGCTCATAACTGGCGCACCGTATAATCGCTCTTATGCTCGGATTACATACAAATCACAAAGAGCAGTTTAACAAGTTTTTGATAGGGATCTTTCGAAGATGAAAAAGTAGTATCTGAGATCTCTGTTGATATTCTAGTTCTTTGTTGATATTCTAGTTCTTTGTTGATATTCTAGTTCTTTGTTGATATTCTAGTTCTTTGTTGATATTCTAGTTCTTTGTTGATATTCTAGTTCTATGTTGATATTCTAGTTCTTTGTTGATATTCTAGTTCTTTGTTGATATTCTAGTTCTTTGTTGATATTCTAGATCTCTGTTGATATTCTAGTTCTCTTATAATGACATCCAAATATTTTATAATGACATCCAAATATTCTATAATGACATCCAAATATTCTATAATGACATCCAAATATTCTATAATGACATCCAAATATTCTATAATGACATCCAAATATTCTATAATGACATCCAAATATTCTATAATGACATCCAAATATTCTATAATGACATCCAAATATTCTAGTTATCTTATAATGACATCCAAATATTCTCATTTCTCTCTCTCTTCTACTGTTTGTTTCTTCAATATTCGACTGAAAACCACGCCACAGCTAAGGAGATCGTGTTCTATGAGATTGTACCACCAACAGTTAGACTGGATGCTAAAAGGAAATGTTGAATACTGGACCTTGCATGTCTCTGTAGCTAAGCGGTTAACCTTGCATGTCTCTGTAGCTAAGCGGTTAACCTTGCATGTCTCTGTAGCTAAGCGGTTAACCTTGCATGTCTCTGTAGCTAAGCGGTTAAGCTTGCATGTCTCTGTAGCTAAGCGGTTAACCTTGCATGTCTCTGTAGCTAAGCGGTTAACCTTGCATGTCTCTGTAGCTAAGCGGTTAACCTTGCATGTCTCTGTAGCTAAGCGGTTAACCTTGCATGTCTCTGTAGCTAAGCGGTTAGCCTTGCATGTCTCTGTAGCTAAGCGGTTAACATTGCATGTCTCTGTAGCTAAGCGGTTAACCTTGCATGTCTCTGTAGCTAAGCGGTTAACCTTGCATGTCTCTGTAGCTAAGCGGTTAACCTTGCATGTCTCTGTAGCTAAGCGGTTAACCTTGCATGTCTCTGTAGCTAAGCGGTTAACCTTGCATGTCTCTGTAGCTAAGCGGTTAACCTTGCATGTCTCTGTAGCTAAGCGGTTAACCTTGCATGTCTCTGTAGCTAAGCGGTTAACCTTGCATGTCTCTGTAGCTAAGCGGTTAACCTTGCATGTCTCTGTAGCTAAGCGGTTAACCTTGCATGTCTCTGTAGCTAAGTGGTTAACCTTGCATGTAGCCAGGTGGTGGAGGCGGTTAAGCTTTTGCATTGCGTTCCGAATGTCATGTGTTCGAATCCGGCCGCCCGTTCTCTTCACAAATGCATTTGTTTTCAGAGACGCCTAGGATTGTTGACGGAGCTACGGAGTTCGTGCTTTGTGCAATACTCTCGACAGGTATCATGTTACTTCTGTGGAGAGGGACCGATCTATATGGGATGACACCCGGTGCAATGAAGTGCAATGACGTGCAATGAAGTGCAATGAAGTGCAATGAAGTACAATGAAGTACAATGAAGTACAATGAAGTGCAATGAAGTACAATGAATTACAATGAAGTACAATGAAGTGCAATGAAGTGCAATGAAGTAAAATGAAGTACAATGAAATACAATGAAGTACAATGAAGTACAATGAAGTGCAATGAAGTGCAATGAAGTGCAATGAAGTGCAATGAAGTACAATGAAGTGCAATGAAGTGCAATGAAATACAATGAAGTGCAATGAAGTGCAATGAAGTACAATGAAGTGCAATGAAGTACAATGAAGTGCAATGAAGTGCAATGAAGTGCAATGAAGTGCAATGAAGTACAATGAAGTGCAATGAAGTGCAATGAAATACAATGAAGTGCAATGAAGTGCAATGAAGTACAATGAAGTGCAATGAAGTACAATGAAGTGCAATGAAGTGCAATGAAGTGCAATGAAGTGCAATGAAGTGCAATGAAGTACAATGAAGTGCAATGAAGTGAATTTAGACTAAAGGCATTCTACAACTTGCTCGAGAACTGAGTTAGCATAGTAGTTAGTGCACTGATGTCGTAGATGAGATGTCCTTGATATCTTCTTCTACATTCGAAATCAACAACCGCTTGTTAAACAATTCTTTCTGATTGCTATTTGATATATGTCTTCCAGTGTGTTCTATCATTTAGTCACCTACAAAGCAGTCAGCCATCACATCCGGTTTCTCCATACATTTTAGTCGGATTCGCAGTCCTATGGAAAACCAAAACCACTGACATATAGAAGTATTCTTCCTAGGCCGAGCCCGAACCACGTTAGAATTGTAGCTCATAGTAAATGTTACTCGGTCTAAACCATTGGAGATGTCGTTGGCGTGCGTGTCCTACGGAGCATCAGCAAGCTACTAATTGTCACTTTTCGTGCTCCGTAAGAAAGACTAGTCAACTACCACTCTGTTGGACGCAGAGTCAGGGGCAGAAATAACTTTCTAGACCAGTTTCTGGTTTGAAATCAACAGTTAGAATTGAAATCGGTTTGTTTGGCGATCGCAGTGACCTTAATTTGGTAACAGATAAATATTTATCTTATCTTATCTTAATCACATTTGCCGTGAAGCGTCGTGGGGAGAGTTAGTGGAGAGAGATAAATACTGTGAAGTAAATATGAAGAGAACGATATCGATCACTTCATCCCCCGTGTATTTACATATTCCTGTCCGCTCCTCGTGGAGCATAGGACCCCAACAGCTGTTCATCACTTGTCCTGGTCTATGGTTGTTCTCTTTATGGTCTCCCAGGATAGTTGAGCAAACATCAGTTCCTCAACAAGACTTCATTTTCAGGATAGTTGAGCAGACATCAGTTCCTCAACAAGACTTCATTTTCAGGATTGTTTAAGACTTACCATTTTTCGTGTTCCTTGTGGGTTCCATTCAAGTGCTTGTCTTGTGACACACGACTAAACCTGCCGTAGGGTATGTCCGCCCATCGCAATTTTCTCCTATCAACCTGGGTGATCATGGGCTTTAAACTACCCACCGTGTTCCACTTGTCAAAGATAACAAAGTACATAACACCGTATTCCCAATATGTCTCATGGTATGAAACTAGTCCTTTCTATTGTTATTGTTATTTACTTCTCAAGCAAGTAGTGTGTTATTTACTTATCAAGCAAGTAGTGTGTTGTTAGTATTGTGTATTCAATGATCTATGAAAATATATCAACATATTTTGACAGGCCCGAGCGGTGCTATGATACAGAGAGGCGGTTGCATGAGGCTGCACCGTAAGCGGGGTGGCATAAGCCACATAATCATAATTACAATTGAAGGTTATTCTAAAGAAAAAACGTATAAGGGGCGACATTTCGAAAACGTGCATCATACTGAGAAAATATACCGTACTGTCCTGGATATTGAGAAGATTGTTAGTACTGCGAGATTAAATAACAAACTTAAATGGGGGATGACTCTTGCTTAAAAACTCAGCTTAAAATAAATTACTTGTTATTCCCCTTTAATGTAATGTGAACAACAGTGCTGTCCAAACGCGTTTATATATTGCAAGGAGCCTAGGAATAATTACTGTAGACTGTAATAATTACTGTAATAATTACTGTAATAATTACCGCAGGAGGCGCCGTGTAGCAATTGCAATAATAATATTAATAATAATAATAGTAAAGCACTAGTAATAGTAATGTAACGAGAATGATAACAAATTGTAAACCTGACTAAATGTTTATTTTTTGCTAGAAATATTATGTTTAGGAAAACATTTCACGGATCAGCGTAATGCGTTCGCCTATCGACTGGGACATAAGAGGGTTGAGGTTTCAATCCCACATTCGGGGATCGAGAGAGAGAGAGAGAATCCTACATTCGACGTTCCATGAGTGAGAAAAGGAATTGGAACGCATACCACCTGTAAACTAGAGCTTAGAGAAGTGAAGTGACTGTGTCATACCTTAAGCTCTGAAAAGGTTACTGGAAATTTTTTTTTTTTTTTTCTTTCTTCAGAAATACTATTTTTCTTGAAGTAACAACACTTTAAAATCGGAACAGTAAAATTTCTTTTGTTTGGCACAGGAAATGTTAAAAAGAAATTATGATACGAATTGGCAAAGCAACAGCAGCTTTTAAAAGTCTAAATAAAATATGGAACTGCAAGTTATATAGTTAGTTAGTTAGTTTATTTCTTTCGAGCCAAAGGCGGCACATAGAACAGAGGTTTTAGATCTCCATGTGATACGGTTCTTTGCTAGCAGTTGCAGATCTTGTATAGTTTTACATCCCAATAGTTTACTTTCTTGTTGGATGGTTCTTCAAGAGTGGTCTTTGGTCTTCCACGTTTTCTTTTCCCAACTGGTGACCACATAAGGACTTGTCGATTTAGTCTCTTTTCATCTGCTCTAAGAACATGACCTAAATATTTCCACCTTCGTTTCCTTATAATATTTGATATGGGTTGTTGGTGTGTTCTATCTCTCACTGTGTTGTTAGAAACGAAATCACTCCATTTGACTTTTAATAATTTTCGTAGACATTTATTCTCAAAGCTGTCCAGTTTCTTATCAATTTTCTTTGTTGATTTCCAACTTTCACAACCGTAGGTCAGTACAGGAATCACACATGACCTAAATAATTTAACTTTTGTGCATATACTAAAGTCTTGAGATTGCCAGATATTCGTTAATTTAGTGAAGGCACTAGCTGCTATAGCAATACGAGAGTTTATTTCTTTCATCGTGTCTCCGTTGTTTGACACTTTACTACCCAAATATGTAAAATGTTCAACTTTCTCCAGTGTTTGGCCATTTATTACGATGTTGTATGTCGAGTTTGTGTGGTCCATAATTTTGGTCTTGGCAGAATTGATCTGGAGACCAACCTGTTCTGCAAGTGTGCAAAGATTGCTCGTTAGTTTGTGGGTTGCTTGTGTAGTTGAATTCAATATGGCCACGTCATCGGCAAAGTCAAGATCAAATAGTCTGCTGTTATTAAGCCATTTGATGCCTAGTTGATCATCTTGGGTGCATTTGCGCATGATCCAGTCTATAGCTATCCCAAAAGCATAGGTGACATAACGCAGCCCTGCTTCACACCCGAATTAACTGTGAACCAGTCTGAGTTTCCTGCATCTGTTCTTACACAGCAGGATGCTTCAGAATAGAAGGCTTTTATAATATTGATGTACTTTTCCTGGAAGCCGTAGGTCTTAAGAATCTCCCAGAGAGTAGAACGATGAAGACTATCAAATGCTTTCTGAAAGTCTATAAAATTTATCACTAGTGGTGACTGGAATTCAATTGATTCTTCTATAATGGATCTCAGCGTGAAGATAAGATCGGTACAAGAACGATGTGGACGAAAGTTATATAGTATTAAAACTAAATTACGAATTTTCAATTCAAATGTTGTATCAATCCTAACATATGCTAGCGAGAGTTGGAAAATGACTAAAGATATAGAAAGCAAGTTGAATGCATTTGAAAATAGATGTCTGCGAAAAATAATGAATATAAAACGGAACGAATTCAGAAGAAGTGATGAAATCAGAGACATGTCTGGTCAACCACTAGTGACAACTGTTATAAGAAAGAGAAGATGGAGATATGTTGGGCACACTTTGAGGAGAAATGATCAACGAATATCAAAGCAGGTATTGAAGTGGGATGCAAAGGGTTCAAGACAGAGAGGACGACTTAAGGAGACCCTGAAGCGAACTTTGCTGAGAGATGCAGGAAATATCGGTCTCAGTTCCATGGAGTAGATTGTGCGAGTTGCCCAGGATAGAGCGGTATGGAGAAATTGCTTGCAGGCCCTATGTAACGTACAACGGTACGAGAGGAATTATTATTATATGATGACCAAATGAAGTATAGAAAATTGCCTGCGTTTGTTGTGCAGTTCTGTCTTCTGGTAACGTATGTTGTGCAGTCAGGAAATGGGAGAATGTTACAGTGAATTGTCCCGTGTCTGCGACGGATGTGCTGTGGCAGAAATGAGTACCTAATAGTGTGTTATTAAACATTTACATGACACAGATAGATGGAGTACAACGTGACGTGGGCAAGTGAAATAAGTGGGAGATGTAGAGAAGAGTGTACAACGTGACGTGGGCAAGTGAAATAAGTGGGAGATGTAGAGAAGAGTGTACAACGGGACGGGGGCAAGCGAGATGAGAAGGAGAACGTGGAGAAGAGAATACAACGTGACGTGGGCAAGTGAGAAGAGAAGGAGAACGTGGAGAAGAGAATACAAAGTGACGTGGGCAAGTGAGATAAGAGAGAGAATGTAAAGAAGAGAATACAACGTGACGTGGGCAAGCAAGATGAGAAGGAGAACGTGGAGAAGAGAATACAACGTGACGTGGGCAAGCAAGATGAGAAGGAGAACGTGGAGAAGAGAATACAACGTGACGTGGACAAGCAAGATGAGAAGGAGAACGTGGAGAAGAGAATACAACGTGACGTGGGCAAGCAAGATGAGAAGGAGAAAGTGGAGAAGAGAATACAACGTGACGTGGGCAAGTGAGATAAGAGAGAGAATGTAAAGAAGAGAATACAACTTATGAGATCTCTCATACTTTGTAAATGTTGTATGGGTCTCTATGACTAAATGTTGTATGGGTCTCTATGACTAAATGTTGTATGGGTCTCTATGACTAAATGTTGTATGGGTCTCTATGACTAAATGATGTATGGGTCTCTATGACTAAATGTTGTATGGGTCTCTATGACTAAATGTTGTATGGGTCTCTATGACTAAATGTTGTATGGGTCTCTATGACTAAATGTTGTATGGGTCTCTATGACTAAATGTTGTATGGGTCTCTATGACTAAATGTTGTATGGGTCTCTATGACTAAATGATGAAGTCTTTGCCTTGCGTTCTCTAGCTTATTGGTTCGAATCCGGACAGCTCCGTTCTTTTAACGAGTGCATTTTTTCCAGAAACTCTAGGATTATTGCCGGAGCTACGGAGTTCCTGCTTTGTTTAATACTCTTTGCAGATTATTTGCCATCTGTGCGGAGAGAGACCGAGCCAAGTGCTGTAAAACTCTGTGCAATGAACTCAATCATTTGCCTCTAGACCGTTTTTTAAACGTTATCTCATCAACGACGAGTCTTGTTGCATATGTGTATTGAGATATTGTGTGAGCAAATATCAAGCTTCATATTGTGTGAGCAAATATCAAGCTTCATATTGTGTGAGCAAATATCAAGCTTCATATTGTATGAGCAAATATCAAGCTTCATATTGTATGAGCAAATATCAAGCTTCATATTGTATGAGCAAATATCAAGCTTAATATGATGTGAGCAAATATCAAGCTTCTTATTGTGTGAGCAAATATCAAGCTTCATATTGTGTGAGCAAATATAAAGTTTCATATTGTGTGAGCAAATATCAAGCTTCATATTGTATGAGCAAATATCAAGCTTAATATGATGTGAGCAAATATCAAGCTTCATATTGTGTGAGCAAATATCAAGCTTCATATTGTGAGCAAATATAAAGTTTCATATTGTGTGAGCAAATATTAAGCTTCATATTGTGTGAGCAAATATCAATCTTCATATTGAAATACATCATACAAATATACAGCTATTGTATTCAGAAAATAAACCGGAAAATATATATATACAGAATACAAATGCAAAGTGATGCTGGAATTAGATGGGGAAGAGACGAGTGCGGGAAGGGATGGGGGGTAAGACATCCAGGAATGCTGCCAGAACTGTTCCAGCGCGGAGAGGTACTTACGCTAGGAAAACCCACCAATCAGTGTGCAGTACAAGCAACCTAAATTCCATTCCTTGCCTCCCCACCCCTTTCGTGGTGATTTTAGTTACACCTCTTGCAAGCTGTTCCCGCTTGACTACCATCAACGAATTGCTCGGACCGCTGTAGTTTATTCTGGTTTTCAGTAGCAAGCTTTCAGCCCACAATATTTTCGAAATACAAATAAAACAACAGCTTTTTGACTGGGGAATTTTCCGTAAAACAAGTTTGAAAAATTATTACAAGTTTCTGGATTAGAATATTTAGAAATTAGAAAGTAACAGATTCTTAAAGAAGACAAGAGGGGGAAAAAAGACAGCAAAACAAGTCCTCTGCTGTTTGGAAAAGATACCAGCACAGTTGAGGAAAAGACTCCAGTTTTTTGGCTGTTTAGTTTCCGACACTGGGGTAACAATTATCGAGGTGAGTCAAATATAGATTAGTTGTCTGTGCGATGTGTCAAAGGCGTGGTCAGTGTGTTGATGACGGTGGGTGCTTGATCTGTTTTCTAGATTCTGTTTCGGTTGTTGAAACTGCATAGTTTAGTGAGTGTCCAGTAGTTTGATATTTGTGATGACATGAAGTGAGTCACAGGTTAATTAAACTATGCCATCTTACACGTCTAAATATTGAGCAATACACATTTGATATTCACTCGACGTGTTGTCGTGTCTTTCATAGACCGTGTTGATAATATTGTTGCTTCTCGTGTTAATTCTATTGCTACTTTGTTGTTCTTTTTCTGATGTTAACACTTCATTTATCTGACGCTAGTTACTTTCTTGTTCTTCTTCTGATGTTAACACTTCATTTATCTGACTCTAGTTACTTTGTTGTTCTTCTTCTGATGTTAACACTTCATTTATCTGACGCTAGCTACTTTATGTTCTTCTTCTGTTGTTAACCTTTCATTTATCTGACTCTAGTTTTAGTGCCACGACCAGTGCTAAGCCTAGTGTTCCTTATACTATACGATATAGTGCCTACTCTAGTACTCAATCCCATGCCTCTTCTGATACTGCTTTTAGTGCTACTTTTGTTATATTACTACTTTTGTTATATTACTACTTTTGTTATATTACTACTTTTGTTATATTACTACTTTTGTTATATTACTACTTTTGTTATATTACTACTTTTGTTATAATTGATATTACTACTTTTGTTAATATTTATATTACTACTTTTGTTATAATTGATATTACTACTTTTGTTAATATTTATATTACTACTTTTGTTATAATTGATATTACTACTTTTGTTAATATTTATATTACTACTTTTGTTATAATTGATATTACTACTTTTGTTAATATTTATATTACTACTTTTGTTATAATTGATATTACTACTTTTGTTAATATTTATATTACTACTTTTGTTAATATTTATATTACTACTTTTGTTATGAATTCTAGTGCTCCATCAAATCATAAATGAAGTCTTCGTTTTATTTTTCCTAATAGTACTTCTTCTAGTATATCTTCTAGTTCTGATATCTATCTATCTATCTATCTATCTATCTATCTATCTATCTATCTATCTATCTATCTATCTATCTATCTATCTATCTATCTATCTATCTATCTATCTATCTATCTATCTATATATATATCTATCTATCTATCTATCCATCTATCTATCTATCTGTCTGTCCGTCTGTCTGCCTGTCTATCTATCTATCTGTCTATCTACCCATCTATCTATCTATCTATCTAGTCTCTAAACCTGTTTTGCTTTTCAGCGTCAGGTCGAAAAAAGATACACCTGGGGCTAGCCTCTCTGTGCGCTTTTCTTTCTTTACTCCAGTCTTAATTTACCTCATAGATTAAGGGTAACAAGCGATTTCTAGAACGGGTTTATGTGTGAGCTTCATAAATAGTGTCTTTCGTCGCCTCTGTTATCTCTGAGATCCACATTTTTCAAGTGATAAAAACTCTCATAAAACAGAAAATCTGCAGTAGACTGGAAGACAAACACTGGAAGATAAACACTGGAAGACAAACACTGGAAGACAAACACTGGAAGACAAACACTGGAAGACAAACACTGGAAGACAAACACTGGAAGACAAACACTGGAAGACAAACACTGGAAGACAAACACTGGAAGACAAACGCTGGAAGACAAACGCTGGAAGATAAACGCTGGAAGACAAACGCTGGAAGACAAACACTGGAAGACAAACGCTGGAAGACAAACGCTGGAAGATAAACACTGGAAGACAAACGCTGGAAGACAAACGCTGGAAGACAAACGCTGGAAGATAAACGCTGGAAGACAAACGCTGGAAGACAAACACTGGAAGACAAACACTGGATATGAATATGACAAAGTCTGCAGAAGACTGGAAGACAAACACTGGATATGAATATGAGAAAGTCTGCAGAAGACTGGAAGACAAACATTGTATATGATTATAGAGTAGACTTCCCCAAAGACCTAAACAAAACAGACCAGGTCATTATATTTGACCTACGTACCAGACACTGCAGACTTAACAAACACTTATATAGACTAGGAATAAATCAAACAGCTCTCTGCCAGTGTCAGCAGGCGGGACACATGACACTGCAGACTCAACAAACACTTATATAGACTAGGAATAAGTCAAACAGCTCTCTGCCAGTGTCAACAGGCGGAACAGACACCGGAGCATATCCTGTAAGATTGTCCTCTCCTAGGTGAGCTGAGAAGCAACATGGTGCCACATCCAGTCGACCTAAAAACTAAGCTTTGGAGAAACCTGACAGACCTGAGATCGACAGTAAACTAAGCGCATGACCAGAGATTGCTGAAGAAGAAGAAAATCTGACAGACCTGAAGCTGACTGCCCAGTTTGTGGTGCACAGTTTGTGGTGCACAGTTTATGGTGCACAGTTTGTGGTGCACAGTAAACTAAGCGCATGACCAGAGATTGCTGAAGAAGAAGGCAATAATTAATAACAATGAAGATTGTACACAATAACTCAGAAAGAGACTTGACATAACAATAACAATTCAGAGCAGGCTCAATCACATACAAAAACATATAGTATAACACAATGGTTCTCAAAGTGTTTGTCTGGTGGCACTCTAGGTGCGCCTAGGAAATCCCAGATCAAGGGTCGAGAATGCAGGTGCCAGCGGGCAACAAATATAAAAAATCCCAAGACACATCAGGCCCATGTTTCTCGTAGGCAGAAATTAAATGATGAATAAAGACAGGTAGCATATTCCAATTATTTTTGTATTTCTTTGCTTTTTCATCTTATTTATGACATTTTTGTGTATATGATTTTGTGTAGGACTTCACGCGTATCCCGACCTCTACAAGTTTGAGAACTACTAGTATAACACAAGCAACTAAAATGAGTACAATTTTTGAAGACGTACATTGTGGATGTGAATCATGGACAATTAAAAATACATTAAAGAAAGAAAATGAACATCTGAAGTATGATTCGTAAAATCGAAACAGAAATGGTGAAACGAAACTGAGTGGAGGTACTATTACAGACATGATCAGAGAAATCATCTTCATGTTTGTCCCTGTGCACGCAGGAGTCAGTGATAATGAACAAGCTGATAGATTGGCTGACATGGCTATGATATCAGAGGGGCTGCAATGGATCGAAATGACATTCTTAACGCATTGAGAGAGTATTTGCGAACAGATGAGCTTCAGGGTGGATCCCACTCGATGACTAGATTGAGAGAGATTGATGTCGATATTGGTACAGCCCGAAAAGAACGATATACCAAATATGCAAAGAGATTGATTAATCAACATCGATATGGCGGGTTGGGCCGCTGGACACTGCTAGATTTGTTGAGACGAAGATCGGAGCACCAATGAACATGTGCGAAGTACTATGATTATAGTTCTCATATAACTGATAACTGAAGACGACATGCTTCACTTGATGGCTACTGTAAGGTTCCTCATCTAATAATCTGCTGTTCAGCTCTGCTGACCTATAGGACTAGAAACGTGACGTCAAATACTAAATCACGTGGCGGTATATGCTACGAAATAGTCAAGCAGTTTGCTTTGCGCTGTGAATGTCGTGGGTTCGATTCCAGATTGAATAGCTCTGTTGATGAGTGAGTTTTCTCCGTAGATCCCTTAGAATTGAAGTTGAATTCTTTCTGATATAATACTCTTGTCATGTGGGGTAGCATTTTCTCATGAAGGAACCCAGTCATATACGGAAATCTGGTGCGCTGAAGTCAATACCACACATTTAAACCCACATTTTTTTGTTTAGTAAATCATGTGACCATGTGATCATGCGAAGGCGTATTTTCAATTTCACGACTATGTGACATTTTCCTCATCTGTAATGCGTATGTGTGTGCGTGCGTGTGCGTGTGCGTGTGTGTGCGTGTGTGTGTATGTGTGAGTGAGTATGCATGTGAGTCAGGGGTGTGGTTGGTTAGTAAATGTTACCCTGTATATATGATGTCATATAAGACTGGGGGTTCAACAGAATGTCACCGACAAAGTAACAGGAGAAAATGAAAGGAATTATTTGTACAGAAATATCTATAGCTGGTGTCTTTGTGCCTAAGTGGTTAGAACGTTGCCTTGCGTTATGAAGGTCGTGAGGTCTAGTCGGGTCTGCGCTGCTCTGGTCACGGGTAACAATATACAAAATCTGTCTACTTCTCTTCCTCTTTTCCTTCTTCGAATGCTCAAATTTCGACAACTCGTAAATCACTGTGTTTGATTTGTAAGTGATCTGAGCCTAAGAGCGATTGTACGATGCGCTAGTTATGCGCCTAGAAGTAGACCAGCACATCCGATTTCTGCGACGTTTTTTATCAGTTATCAGAGGACTATCATCATAGAACTCCAGACATGTCCATAGGTGCTCCGATCTCCGCCTCAATAAATCCAGCAGCGTCCAGCGGCCTAACACGTCAGTTGGATGTTGATTAATCAGTCTCTGTGCATATTTGGTATGTCGTTCTTTACGGGTTGCACCAGTATTGACACCCATCTCTCTCGATCTGGTCAGCGAGTGGGACTCGCAACCCTGAAACTCTTCTGTTCGAAAGCACTCTCTCAGTGCGTTAATAATGTCATTTCGGTCCATGGCAGCTCCCTCTGATACTGTGACCATGCCAGCCAATCATGAATGTGATTTCTTTGATCCCTGTCTGTACCAATACCTCCACCCAGTTTCGTCTCACTATTCCTGTTTCGACTTGACGAATCATACTCATGGAGTCACTGAACATAAGACGCTTTTATTTACTAGGGTAGCTTTCCTATGCCCCTACCTCAGTCGTCTCTTACGACATGCCTTGTAGGTTGCAGTATTACTATTCTTTTCTCCCCTTGCTTGCCCCAGCAACACAAGGACAAATCCGCTTACAAAGAACATGCTTATGTGCATGCAGACCAGGTTTCATTTAACTGCACATACATACTCTCAACATCAACGGTTTGTTCTTGTTGTTGCTTGTATTATGTATGCTCACTCACACAATGACATTTAAGTCAACCGCTCACTTCTGGCCTCAATGGAATGCACAAATGTCCTCCAAATTTTCCCAGCCATTTCGCTGACAGCATGTTGCAGAACATTCTCAATGGTTTCTGGTTATATGGGTTTTTTTTTAAATAATAGTTGAGCAACGATTTCCACACGTTAGAAGCTGTTTCATAAGCTGATTCTGTCGGGTCAGGGATTCTCAACTCGTATATTTGTTTGTTACTTTACAAAGCATGTACAGTCGGTTCTTAACTTGTATTAATATTTATTTATTTATTCCCTCCTCCCCTCGTGGAGCATAGGGTTTCAACAGATGTCTTCTCTGTCTCCCCAGTCTCTCTCTGTCTCCCCAGTCTCTCTCTGTCTCCCCAGTCTCTCTCTGTCTCCCTAGTCTCTAGACGTTTTATATCTTCTCTATCTCCCCAGTCTCTAGACGTTTTATATCTTCTCTATCTCCCCAGTCTCTAGACGTTTTATATCTTCTCTGTCTCCCCAGTCTCTCTCTGTCTCCCTAGTCTCTAGACGTTTTATATCTTCTCTGTCTCCCCAGTCTCTCTCTGTCTCCCTAGTCTCTAGACGTTTTATATCTTCTCTGTCTCCCCAGTCTCTCTCTGTCTCCCTAGTCTCTAGACGTTTTATATCTTCTCTGTCTCCCCAGTCTCTAGACGTTTTATGTCTTCTCTGTCTCCCCAGTCTCTAGACGTTTTATGTCTTCCTAGAAAAGTTCAGAACCCTTCACATCTTCTAGACTCTATTTCCACGTTTGCTTAGGACGTCCACTTTTCAGCTTTCCTTGATGGTTTCACTTAAGTGCTTGTCTACTGACACTCAACTGTGTCTTCCGTAGGGTATGCCCAATCCACCTGACCTGGGTTGTCATGAATTCCTGCCATGTTTTTTCTCACAGGTCTGTGTTTGCCCCTCTGTTATACCTTCTCACAGGTCTGTGTTAGCCCCTCTGTTATACCATCTCACAGGTCTGTGTTTGCCCCTCTGTTATACCATCTCACAGGTCTGTGTTTGCCCCTCTGTTATACCATCTCACAGGTCTGTTTGCCCCTCTGTTATACCCTCTCACAGGTCTGTGTTTGCCCCTCTGTTATACCTTCTCACAGGTCTGTGTTAGCCCCTCTGTTATACCTTCTCACAGGTCTGTGTTTGCCCCTCTGTTATACCTTCTCACAGGTCTGTGTTTGCCCCTCTGTTATACCTTCTCACAGGTCTGTGTTTGCCCCTCTGTTATACCTTCTCACAGGTCTGTGTTAGCCCCTCTGTTATACCATCTCAGTCTGAAAATGTTGCTCTCTGTGATTCAGTGGTTACACCTTCCACAGGTCGTAAGTTTGAATGCGGGCCGTACCGTTCTGTTCACGAGTGCATTTTTTTCCCAGAGACCCCTAGGATTATTGATGAAGCTACGGAGTTCGCGCTTTGTGTAATAATCTCGGCAGGTGGTGTGCCATTTCTGCAGAGAGGGACTGAGCCATATGGGTTAAAACCCGGTGCAATGAAGTCAATCCTAAGACATTAGACTCTGTGGTCTAAGAATCCACCATCGACATTTCTAGATAAAAATGTAAATGTTGCTTATATGAACACTTGCTTCAGAAATAATCATTATCTATTATCTATTGTCTATTCCCAGGTGGAAGATGTAGTTGGCTGTCCACTTTTGCCGTTAAGCGTAGGGATGGGAGCTTTAATTTGCATTCTAGGGCTAGATGAGTCGCCCTTGTGTTGTATCCGTGTTTATGTAGTGTAGTTTTGATATTGTCTATCCATCTTTTTCTTGGTCTTCTCTTAGCTCTAGTACCCGATCTCTTTTTATTGTATGCTGTTATTGGTGGTTGGTTGTATTTCATTTTCATTAAATGTCAAAACCACTGCATTTGTTGTCTTTCGATGTATTCGGTGCATGAAGTTATGCCCATTCTGTTTCTGATGTCCTCATTTCATTGTCTGTCTTTCCTGGTGACCTCCACTGCCTTCCTCAAACATTTCATTTCACACGTGGTGATATTTCAAAATAATCATACAAACTGCAATCAGTTCTGTCATCTTATTGACAACAATCCATCACTTCACCGAAACAGCTGTCATGAACGAAGTGTTATTGGTTTCCACCGCGTACAGTATGTTCAATATATCTTCTTCTTCTTTGCGTTCGTTCTTTACAACCAATTTTAATCACTCTTTGTGATATGTTTGATCTTTACCAAGAACTTGTATACGTTGCACATTGGTTTGGTAGGTCCCTAAACGCATAGAATTCTACACGTTTAGGACACATGCATCCGATTTCAGCCAAACCTCCTTAAACGCCTCTTACGACATGCGTGGCAGGTAACAGTGGTTCTATTCTTTAAACCCCAAATTTGGGCCCCGGTAACCACTCAGGCGGTTGAACATATAATTGGTATTACGTACAGAACCCCACATATTCTTTTTCTATGCAACTATACATGAGATTTACTGAACCTTTGAGCATACATAAATCTATACTACTCTCGTACCTGCCAATAACGTTTCCACGCTAACAGTCCTTTGGAATTCCTTTCTCTCATAGACCAGATGTCTCACCTCTGCAACTCTCATGCTCAAACCATCAGTTATATCCTGAATCTATTTTCTCTGTAGTCTTCCACGTATTCTCTTAGCCTGGATGCCTACTTGCAGAATAGTTTTTTCTCCTACAACTTTTTCAACAAACTTTTTTAAAAACAGTTTTGAAATTCCCCCTCTTAACCCTCAAATCCTCAACTCCCAAACACTCAACTCCCAAACCCTCAACTTCAAACCCTTTAACTTCCAACCCTTCAACTTCCAACCGCTCAACTTCCAACCCATCAACTCCCAACCCATCAACTTCCAAACCCTCAACTCCCAAACCATCAACTTCCAACCGCTCAACTTTCAACCCTCAACTCCCAACCCATCAACTCCCAAACCATCAAGTTCCAACCCCTCAACTTCCAACCCCTCAACTTTCAAACCCTCAACTCCCAACCCATCAACTCCCAAACCCTCAACTCCCAAACCTTCAACTCCCAAACCCTCAACTCCCAAACCCTCAACTCCCAAACCCATCAACTCCCAAACCCATCAACTCCCAAACCTTCAACTCCCAAACCCTCAACTTCCAAACTTTCAACTCCCAAACCTTCAACTCCCAAAACCCGTAACTCCCAAACCCTCAACTTCCAAACCCACACACCTTCATATCTTGTCTGCATGACAATTTCTCCCAATCAGACGCAGTACTAATTGTGTGTGCCTAAGCTTGTACTGAATAATGTAACTTACTGCCAACGAAGCATACAGAACAAAAGGGTCGATATAAGGGTTTAAAATAATGAATAAATAAACTGTATTATTGCCAATATTGTAATATATATATATTGCTAGCAACAAAGTAAAATAAATTTATCTAGAAAGACTTCAAAAGCAAAGAAACTGGTTGTTGCTAGCTAGAAATAAGTACAAGAAAGGTATCGATATCAGGAAAAACTGCAGTAAAACTATGTTGTAATGGTGAAACATGTAACACATACCAAAATTGGAAGTAGTTTGAACATATAATAAAGATTCGACGTGTTGGGGAACATCGTCATGGAAGGAAGCATCTAAGCAAAGAGGAGAGAAGGAAGACCATGAAGAATATGGATTCAGGATGTAACTGATGATGTGAGCATGCTGGAAATAGATGCCTGGACATCTGGCCTACGAAAGAAAATAATTCCGAAGCAATGTTGGGGTGGCAAAATTCTTCTCAAGACCAGCTATTTGCTAATAAACAATGATGATATTTCATGATGACTAAAATAACCCAATTATATACAAAAAGTTACTTGTTTGTCCACATATTTCTTAACAAAATGGAAACTTAACAAATTCAAATAAGATTTACGCAATATATTTCCAACACAAGAACACTTTATAAAAATAATATGCTTAAAATGATTGAATTTGGAAGTATGCGTGTGGGATGGGTGGACATCATTCCGAGATCACATCTCAAGAAAATGACTTGGCTGTACACACCTGGACATGCTGGAGTGCAGGGTAAAGAGCTTGCTGACTTTCTTGCAAACAATGCTCCGACTCAAGCGGGCAGAAGTATGGACAGAGCCGATATCATCAATGTGGTACGCTCTCAATTATGTGACATGGGCGGGTCTCAGAGACTGGAACGAATTCGAGAATTAGGCGTTAAGTTTGGACATGCCAGACAGTGTCGTCTTCGTGGTAGAGATAGAAGATATAGTAATCAACTTCTCATGGGTACCGTGATCAAATGGACTTTGGGATGGCTGCTGCAGCGGAGGACAGAGCATGCATTTTTTTTCCCGATCCAGAAGCACTTGAGCTGAAAGCTCTTCTGCTCGGTGTCATGGACATCGTAACCCTTCGGCTCGGTGCCACGAACACCGTAAATCTGGGGAACCTGTAGTTTTTCTGCCAGTCCGCGGAGTTGAACCCGCACTTACAGAGAACTAGTCACCCGTAGTCCAACGCGCTACGAACACGTTGGGCTCGCGGGCACTGAACATGCATGGGAATGCCCAATGTGCATAACATAACATAACATAGCATAAGGTAAAAATAAATTACAATGTCCTGGAGAAAAAGTGACGAATGGAAACGCAAGTAAAGATGCTAGGTCAGAAGCCATTGAAAAGAAACCAGTCTCCTGACTGCCTAACCTGATGACTAAAATTCATATGACTTGTCACGAGAGATTGAGTTTGTTTTTCTCATATCATTTGAAATATCTTTAAAAAACTCTGTTCTCAGAGTTATTAGTTATCGTTTTTATCTTTTATTTCCGGCCATTTATTGAACCGCCATTTGTATTTCTGTCGAAAGATAACAAATTTTGAATGTTAGTTATTTAATGTTATAGTTATTGGTGATAACATTTCGTATGATTTATCATCATGAAATAGCTTGTCATGAGCAGAACTTTGCTACCCCAACAGTCCTTGGGAGTTTCATTCTCTCATATGCCAGATGTCCCGCCTCTGCAGCCGTCATATTCAAATCATCAGTTACATCCTGAATCCATCTTCTCCTTGGTCTTCCTCTCCTCTTTGCCGGTATGCCTCCTTCCAGAATGGTCTTCTCCAGCCCATCTTGTATCTTCATATGTCCAAAATATCTCAATTTTCTCTTTCATTTTTATCGCATCAGCCATTTTGATTTTGAGTTCTCTCTGGATAGATATATATATATATGTTCTCTTCTCTGTCCATAATATACTGAGGACTTGTCTGTAACACTTATATTCAAAAGTACATATATACATATTCTTCTTCGGTCGGGTCCTACTGGAAGATAAAAAAAAGAAATAAATGACTCATAAATAAATAAAAATGATGTCAAGATTTGCTCCGCTAGTGAAGAGAACAAGTGGGACGGATAATGATGTCAAGATTTGCTCCGCTAGTGAAGAGAACAAGTGGGACGGATAATGATGTCAAGATTTGCTCCGCTAGTGAAGAGAACAAGTGGGACGGATAATGATATCAAGATTTGCTCCGCTAGTGAAGAGAACAAGTGCGACGGATAATGATGTCAAGATTTGCTCCGCTAGTGAAGAGAACAAGTGGGACGGATAATGATGTCAAGATTTGCTCCGCTAGTGAAGAGAACAAGTGGGACGGATAATGATCGCTAACTCTCTCTCTCGTGATCACCGCTTAGACTGATGTACCAGATTTCCCCATAAATCTTATTCATAAGGAAATCTGATTCAGGCAGCCTTAACATGGGTGTATTTCGTCACATCTTCAGCACCATTTGGAACTCTGGTGCTTATCCTTCGACGATCTGTCCGGTTTTAGCCAACGTTTACTGGGTTCGCTCTCCGCCAGCCTTTAGCTGTCCCCAGCCGACGTGCAAGGCAGCAAGTTGTTATTTTCTTTTAGGTTAGCTTCCCTTAGATAACCTGCCCTCCCGAGATGTTAAGCGTCATCTGCCCAGGTTACCAGTTTTTTTGGACTACTTGGTTTGCCTGCCTTCCAGTTTTGTGCACGGCCGCTAGTCTTTGATTGTCCCCATCTAACTACAAGGCAGTAGTAGTTCTCTGCGTGGGGAAACGCGGTTATAGTTCTCTGGATAGAGACCCCCATCTTTGAGGCTCGCCCCCGTTTTGTCCACCTCTCGTTTCTTTTGAGTGCCCCTTCATCCATTTCTGCTTGTGCCCTCGTCCACCGACTGGGGCCGCCCCTTGTCTCTTCGTCACTTGCGCTCGCATTGTTCTACTGGGCTACACCTTATCCATTTCTCTTCACTGTGCACAGTGCACAGTTTATCACCATTCGGTAGGAACGTTTGCACTGGATTCAAGCCTCTGCTGGGCTTTCCAGTTTTTCTGCACATTTGGGTGGTCCGCTAACCCCTACGTTTCGCATACCTTTTCGTCGCTCTATCATCAGCACCATACATGCCTGCCCCACCTGCATCAGCACCATACATGCCTGCCCCACCTGCATCAGCACCATACATGCCTGCCCCACCTGCATCAGCACCATACATGCCTGCCCCACCTGCATCAGCACCATACATGTCTGACCCACCTGATGACATATAAAGACAGATACCTTTATAAAATATGTTGACGACCAACATCAAACATTAAACATCATTATCATCAAGTAGCTTGTCTCTTTCAGAGCTTGGCTCACATGACAGCAGTCCTGAAAAACTCTCTGTTTTGTGAAAATTGACAAGAGTCAGCAGCAATCATTCTCAGATCGTCAATGACATACTGCACCCATCGTCTTCTAGGTCTTCCTCTCATTCTTCTTACAAACACCATTCCCTCCAAAATTATCATCTCTAGACACTCATATCATTTGATGTGTCCGAAATATTTAATTTTCCTTGACGTTATGCTCTTTAACAGCCATATCTCTCTCTCTAAGATCAAGCTGTTGTAGAATCCAGGAAAAGAAAAAAACACAAATATGAAAATACTATTTCTCTATGAAATAGTGGTTTAAAAATGTGTCTAAAGACAAAGAATTTACTTCAGTGCACCGGGTTTACCATATATGGCTCGTTCCCTCTTAGCAGAAATGGCATGCCAGCTGTTGATATTATTGCACAAAGCACGAACTCCTTAGCTATGGCAATAATCCTAGGGGTCTCTGAAAAATGCAATGGTGAACAGAACGACACAATCCAGATTCGAACTCCTGACCTACTGAACGTAAGGCAAAAGTGTTTAACGACTTAGCCACACGGAGACCATTATTATGTTTTCATACAAGGAAACTGTAGGATTTGGTTTCTGGTCAAGTAAGTAGTGAATCTAAAATATGATAACCATCCCCACCTCGTTAAACATGCAGACTTGGTCTATACCTAACCAAACTAGAGGTTTAACTAAAGCTTGTTTTGGTTTGTTGTTTACCCTTGAAGTCTGGAGAAATCTGGCTTGCAGTACACTTTCTCACACTTTCTTACCTGGTTGCTATTTATAGACTATATTAATTTGCCTTTATCTCATGAAGATACTGTTTGTTTTCTCAGCCGGTTTTTTTTTTATCTCTTTCCACCTCTTCATACATTTATATATATACATATATTCATCATCATCATCATGATGAAATAACTTGTTCTGAGCAGAACTTTGCCATCCTAACAATCCTTCGGAATTTCTTTCTTTCAATGTCTCTGCAACCATCATGTTCAAATCATCATTCTAGTTATTAGTTAATTCCACAACCCTGTGTTGCCCGGCTCACAAGGGAGCAAAAAATAGTATTACTGCGACCTACAAGGCATGTTGTAAGAGGCGACTGATGTAGGGACCTAGGGAAGCTACCCTAGTAAATAAAAAGCATCGCATAGATCGGATGCACTGGCTTACTTGTAGGTGCTTAACTGGCACAACGTACGATCGCTCTTATCCTCAGATCACATACAAATCACAAAGAGTGTTTAACAAGTGGTCGATATGGAGTGGTCGAAGAAGAAGAAGAAGTTAATTCCTAATTGACATCATCATCTTCTCTGGGGTCTTCCTCTTTTTTCTCTTTGTTCAATCACTTCTTTATCTGCTATCTATTTTTTCTTCTCATGAAACTAGACATATTCTTCTGTATATCAACATCTTAAATGCATTAATTTGTATTATACACTCTTGGTATCTTAACAATTCTTCACTAGACACCGGACAAAGGAAGAAGACATGTCAAACAGAAGGAAACATGTAGAAAGACATGTTAAACAGAAGGAGACATGGAGAAAGACATGTTAAACAGAAGGAGACATGTAGAAAGACATGTCTAACAGAAGGAGACTTGGAGAAAGACATGTTAAACAGAAGGAGACATGGAGAAAGACATGTCTAACAGAAGGAGACTTGGAGAAAGACATCGACAAGAGAAATTCTCTCTTCTCTCTCTCGATCGTTCTGTCACAGCCGTTTTTATCATTCTAATTGTGATATATAAACAGCCTAACACCAAGAATGGCTGTACGATCACAATCTTCAGTTTCATTCAGAGCTCTGGTGCTTATCCTTCGGTGGTGTGTTCGATTTCAACCAGCGTTTACTGGGTTCGCTCTCCGTCAGCCTTTGATTGTTCCCAGCCAAAACCTGCAAGGCAGCAGGTTCGCAAAGAGAAATGAAAGAGTGTGAACTGACATGGAATATCAGGAATAGATATCTTGCAGAAAGCAATGAGAATCACGTTCGATTGTGTGAAAGAAAGATAGTGGGAACAAATATAGTGTTTGTGATGCATTGAGGAATCTGTTTATGTGTGAGAGAAAGATAGATTGCGTGATTGATTGATTGATTGATTGATTGATTGATTGATTGATTGATTGATTGATTGATAGGACTATCGTCATTGCACTTCGATGAGTAACTATGTGTGCTCCGATCTCTTTCTTACACAAAAGAATCTCAGCTGCAGTGCACGACCTCCGTTGTACCGGCGAGGGTCCCCGGTATAATGTAGAAGATGGTGAAGATATTTTGGATTAGAAAAGTCTTTTCTTACGAATTTTGTCCAGGCAGCGGCTTTCCAGCCTCCTCTTATCGATGTTCAACTTCCATGAGTTCATTTACATGCTCAACTTGAACACGAGACCTGCTTTCTATCGTCCCTCTCCGATAGGACTAGGAACTGGATGTCACCTACACTGAGATCGGGAATTTCTCGAACAATATCCATATAGTTCCACGAGGGAACGAATCTGCTATCTTTGGCACGAGAGGTGAGCACCTAGGCTCTACACCACACAGAGATTGTGTGAGAGAGGTGAGCACCTAGGCCCTACACCACACAGAGATTGTGTGAGAGAGGTGAGCACCTAGGCTCTACACCACACAGAGATTGTGTGAGAGAGGTGAGCACCTAGGCTCTACACCACACAGAGATTGTGTGAGAGAGGTGAGCACCTAGGCTCTACACCACACAGAGATTGTGTGAGAGAGGTGAGCACCTAGGCTCTACACCACACAGAGATTGTGTGAGAGAGGTGAGCACCTAGGCTCTACACCACACAGAGATTGTGTGAGAGAGGTGAGCACCTAGGCCCTACACCACACAGAGATTGTGTGAGAGAGGTGAGCACCTAGGCCCTACACCACACAGAGATTGTGTGAGAGCGGTGAGCACCTAGGCCCTACACCACACAGAGATTGTGTGAGAGAGGTGAGCACCTAGGCTCTACACCACACAGAGATTGTGTGAGAGAGGTGAGCACCTAGGCTCTACACCACACAGAGATTGTGTGAGAGAGGTGAGCACCTAGGCTCTACAGCACACAGAGACCTCAGAGATTGTGTGAGAGAGGTGAGCACCTAGGCTCTACAGCACACAGAGACCTCAGAGATTGTGTGAGAGAGGTGAGCACCTAGGCTCTACAGCACACAAAGACCTCAGAGATTGTGTGAGTGTGAGAGAAGAACTCGGAAACACAATATGGTATATCAAAGAGAGAGAGTGTGTGTGTGTGAGAGAGAGAAAGAGAATGGGAGAGTGTATGTGGAGAGAGAGAGAGAGTGTATGTGTGTGTGTGAGAGAGAGTGTGTGAGAGACAGAGAGAGGGAGAGGTATGTGTAGAGAGAATGTGTGTGTGTGTGAGAGAGAGTGTGTGAGAGACAGAGAGAGAGAATGTGTGTGAGAGAGAGTCTGTGTAAGAGAGAGTGTGTGTGAGAGAGAGAGAAAGTCTGTGTAAGAGAGAGAGAGTTTGTGTGTGTGTGAGAGAGAGAGTGGGTGTGTGTGAGAGAGAGAAAGTGTGTGTGTGAGAGAGAGAAAGTATGTGTAAGAGAGAGAGTTTGTGTGTGTGTGATGTGTGTGAGAGTGTGTGTGTGTGTGTGAAAGAGAGAGAGAGTGTGTGAGAGAGAGAGAGAAAACAAGAAACAAACTAAAGATTGAGTACAACCAATGAGAATACTGTAAACACCCCGTCTATTCCGATGTGTCATGTTATGGTCTCTCATCTCAACTCAACCACTCATCTCTTACCATGTAAACGTCACAACCGGAATCCCAGCACGAACGTCATACAACAGCAACATCAAACACACAAGACAACCAACATATACAACAGGTCTACAACTCTCCCTCGGCTCGACTCAAACCCTCACCAACTCGCCTCGGTCGCACACTTCTCATAAACAGGTCAACACGGAAAGAATGTAAGCATGAGCTATAATTAGTATCAACGTTCTTGTAGATGCTTCGTTCCCACCATGCTCACGCTTGAGCACGTGCGTGCATTTATATTTCCTATTACTCGTCACGTGGGTGAAAGGGAGGGCGTACGTCAATGGATCTCAATTTGTCATTTAACAACTACACACTATACAAATATACAGAATGATTATGTCCTTGTGTCTATGTCTAGCACAAAAAGGTGAGAACCGTTTATAAATTGCATATTTTGCAATAGTTCGTATTATCTATTTCTGAAAGTGAATACATCGGAAGTGAGTTTGGTGGCGGGAGGAGGAGACGGGGGTGTATGATATATCAGATGAGAATCCCTGTAATATATAGCAACAGATGACGTGGACGGGTTGTGCTGTGAGGGCTGGGGGTTGAAGAAGTAATATATGATGGAGTGCATCTATTTTGACGTTAATATTCTGAGCGATTCGACAAACAAAACGATAATTGAAATGTAAAAGCTGAGGTAGATTGAAAATATGGACAGGTCAAGAAAGCTGAGGTATGTTGAAAAGATGGACAGATGAAGAAAGATGGTATATTGATGTGTGCATCATTTAGTCAATGTGGTACTGTCACTATTGATTTGGTGGCATTTTTTTTACAAGAAGAATGTTTGAAAGCATTTGATTAAACTGTGTCCATCTAAGTGCTGTCTTTGACAAAGTGTCTCTGGGTATTCAGCACGGTGTAAGGGGCTCTCTGAGGTGTCTCTGGTTATTCAGCACGATATAAGGGGCTCTCACTCTGAAGTGTCTCTGGGTATTCAGCACGGTGTAAGGGGCTCACTCTCACTCTGAAGTGTCTCTGGGTATTCAGAACGGTGTAAGGGGCTCACTCTCACTCTGAAGGACTAGGTTCGTTCTCTTGTGGAGTGATCAGGATATTATTTCCAGAGATCCCTAACCTGTAGGTGAGATCAAGTTCCTAATCCTGCTTGAGATAATCCCTGACCTGTAGGTGAGATCAAGTTCCTAGTCCTGCTTGAGATAATCCATGACCTGTAGATGAGATCGTGTTCCTAGTCCTGCTTGAGATAATCCCTGACCTGTAGGGGAGATTGAGTTCCTAGTCTTGCTTGAGATAATCCCTGACCTGTAGGTGAGATCGTGTTCCTAGTCCTGCTTGAGATAATCCCTGACCTGTAGGTGAGATCGTGTTCCTAGTCCTGCTTGAGATAATCCCTGACCTGTAGGGGAGATTGAGTTCCTAGTCCTGCTTTGAGATAATCCCTGACCTGTAGGGGAGATTGAGTTCCTAGTCCTGCTTGAGATAATCCCTGACCTGTAGGTGAGATCGAGTTCCTAGTCCTGCTTGAGATAAGCCGTAGGTAGTCCACCACTGGTACAGATTATGACTTGAGCGCAAAAAGAACAAAGTGTGTTCATTTGAAAGCTTAACCTGTAACTAAATTGTTTTCTTATATAATTATCACTTACAGTCCTAGTTGGATGAACTTGTAAAATAAGAAAACGAATAACCGACAAGTAATCAGGAGATGAACATCTCCACATGACTTTCTTGTACTTGGCTAAATAGAATTTATCCCAATCTCAAACAGATGTGCTCAAAATGTGAGACTATGTGCAATGATAAATTTTTGTAAATATATTTCTCTCGTAGCGTTAAACGTTGCATAAGGCTTGCCATCAATTTTTCCATACTGCTCTATCCTGGACAACTGGTTCTAAGTTCTCTGTGGTATTGAGTCTGATATTTCTTACTTATTTCAGTACCACAGTTCGTTTCAGGGTTTCCCTAGCACCAAATTTCTAACACATTTGTCTCCACTTCAATTCCTGCTTTGTGATTCTGTGATCATTTCGTCTCAGAATATGTCCCAACATCTCTCTATCTTTACTTTATTTTAACATTTATTACTAGTGGTACAATGAAGATTTCTATCGCTATATCCTCTTTGTGCACCATTTGATACACACGACTCACACAAGAGAATTCCCATTGCTGTTGTCATGTCTCCTTTCCCATGTCAGTGTTTCCCATGTCAGGTCACAAAATCTTTCAACTCTCTTTCCACATTTTTTCTTCATGTTTTCTTTGCACGTCCATTTCTTCTTTACCCACCTGCTGTTCATCGGTTTATCTGTTCTAGCTAATGTCTCTACTAGCATAGAACATACATGACCAATGTCCACCTCCATCTCCATCTTGTAATGACCGTATCTAATGATGCATAGTTTCGTTTGTTCGTTCTCAAAATTCTTCATTTTCTCTTGTACTTTACCATAAAATTCGCATGATTCCTTTTCAACATTTATTCAATAACGATATAACATCAATATTCATGGTTCAATGGATATCACAAGAAGGACGGGTTGAGAATGTTACTGCTACTCTCCCATATCTTTCTGGGATTTCGTTGGCTGCTGTGTGTCCGTCTTTCAGTCAATGATTCGGATGATATAAAATGGCAGGTTGCAGTATGAGTGGGTATTATCTTCTGTGATTCCAACCCTTATACCTTTCGTGGATCTACTGCTCTGGACAAGCGGATATTTGAGACAATGAGAGAATAAGCAGCTTACACCACTAGCATTTATTGTCAAGAAGCTGAAGATGGCTGAGAGGGAGGGCTGAGAGGGAGGGCTGAGAGGGAGGGCTGAGAGGGAGGGCTGAGAGGGAGGGCTGAGAGGGAGGGCTGAGAGGGAGGGCTGAGAGGGAGGGCTGAGAGGGAGGGCTGAGAGGAAGGGCTGAGGAGGAGGGCTGGGAGGGGGACTTCCTTCGATATGTACAATATACAAGATCGTCTGTTTTATCTTATCTTATCTTAACCACACTTGCCGTGAAGCGACATGGGGAGAATTCGTTTTCTATCTTGTGCCAGCTGTGCTGCGCTTGACATTGTCAGTCCATGCTTTCGCAGGGACTGAGATGTTATCTATCCATCGTGTTCTTTGTCTGCCTCGTGCTCTGCGCCCTGAGCGTCGATTATTGTAGGCACGTGATGGTAGTAAATGTGGTTTCATTTTCATTAGATGACCGAACCACTTGATTCTTTGCTTCTCGATGTACTGTATGCATGGTATATACATACCAACGATGCTTCTGATATTCTCGTTTCTCACTCTATCTCGCCTTGTAACGTTGACAGCTTTTCGTAGACATCTCATTTCACATGTTGTAATCTTTCTTTCTTGTGTCTTAGTCAGAGGTCATGTTTGGTACTGATAGCAGAGAGTTGGAATAAATATGCCGTTTATCAGTTGTCATTTATCTGTTTGATGACGACACTTATATTGATATTGAATATATCAGGCAGTTTCAGGATTTTGAAATTACACGACGCACAGCAGTACTAGATGTCGATGTGTGAGGGCGTACAGTATGTTTAACCAGCGAGCAGCGGGTACCATCAGTATGCATATATTTTGATATCTGTTGAGGTAGCTTGAGAACCTATGGGTCTACCAGAGGGATGTGACGTCAGTTCAATAACTAATGGAATGAAAATCGTGGCATATCCTAAAAGACGTAGCCCTCAACCACAGTAAATGAGTTGTTGATTTTCTAGGCACCACTTATACGTTCAGTAGTTTGTCATTGATTTTCTGAAAGGTGAGATCTATTTTTACCTTTTGTAAAATCCCACGGAAACGAATTTGCTTCCAAACTTGCCCACCGTAGGGTTTGAACCAGGTACGCTTGGGTTCATGATCAAGCTCACTACCGCAGCTAATAACCAATCAGTTAAAAATTGAATATTTATCTTTAATTACAGAGGTGTTTAGTTTTTGTTTGAAACATGTTCAGTTCTTACTTAGGTGCCATATTTCAAGCAGTTCTAACATAAGAAGACACATCATTCAAGCTGTCAGTCCGACAGAGTCAGCAATAGCCGTGTCGTGTCAGTCAGTGACGCCTTATAAATGCGTCATGTATATTCTACGTCAAAATTCCGTTAGTCCTTTCCTGCATAAACATATATAGATATATAAAATCAGATACACTCTACGCTCCATATATATTTCTTTTGTTTGAGTTCTCTTTACTACTGCTTCTCTCTCTCTTTTTCTTTCTCTTCTGTAACGCCCCTGACGTTTAGGACTGTAACAAATGCCCACCATTCTTCTCTAATCGTGGCCGCTGTCTATTGTCTATTCCCAGGTGGAAGATGTAGTTGGCTGTCCACTCTTGCCGTTAAGCGTTGGGATGGGAGCTTTAATTTGCGTTCTAGGGCTAGATGAGTCGCCCTTGTTGTGTTGTATCCTTGTTTATGTAGTGTGGTCTTGACATTGTCTATCCATCTTTTTCTTGGTCTTCCTTAGCTCTAGTACCCAATCTCTTTTTATTGTATGCTGTTATTGGTGGTGGGTTGTATTCCATTCTCATTAAATGTCCAAACCACTGCATTTGTTGTCTTTCGATGTATTCGGTGCATGAAGTTATGCCCACTCTGCTTCTGATGTCCTCATTTCGTAGTCTGTCTTTCCTGGTGACTCTTACGAATCGTAGCCGTTCTCTGTGCTATGTTCTAGCTGTGATACATTTCTTTCAGTTCTTGTTCTACTGTTCTCCTAAAGGTCGTTTTAGGTACCAGCGTTTTTGTTTACCCTCCAGTGTCCATCTTAGTGCCGTTTTTGCGACATAGTTTTTTCCATGCGTAGCCGATCCATCACCACCGTTTCTTCTGGATGATTGATGCTCATATTCTCTTGATTACACTGTGCATGCAGTCACAGAACTACATCCATGCGTACATTATGTGTGATTCATTGAGTATGATCTAAAAGATGGAGACTGGTTCGGTGCTCAAGCAGTGGACTGAAGCCCTATAGGCGTCAACATTTCCCAGAATTATATTCATCTTCGCTACGAGGCACATGGCTGTCGTTGACAATGAGAGAACAGACAAGCAAACTAGCTCTGCCACCATATCAGGTGGTCGACTAATAGATAGAGCTGACATTCTGAACTCCCTCATAGAGCTAGAGCTGACATTCTGAGCGTGGACACAAAGAAGAGGTGACCCAGATTCATTTACTTTTCCTGGTCTGTGTCATCATGTGTTTCTCTTCTGTCCTTATCCACAGGTCTGATTTTGTCAAAGTATTAAACTTATTGTAGTTTTGATTATGACTATATTCAAGTTTTATTGTTGGCATAGACGGTAAGTAAGTATGTGTAGGAGACATGTCATTTTTTCACTTCACATGTCATTGAGATATCTCTGTAGTTCTTAGTCCTACCGGAGACAAACGATAAAACGTAGCTCCTGTGTTCAAGTTGAGGATGTTTAAGAACCCTTGTCAGTTTTAAATTGAGAATATCAGGCTGGAAAGCCACTGCCCCGGGTAAAGTTCATTAGAAAGATTAAATATTAAATGCCTACATAATAGTTCTACCATATTCAAAATTACTTCCAGGAGTCTCGCCGGTGCTGCTATGGAATTCGTTTTTTGTCGCAGAGATCTTCCTGTGTAAGAAAGAGATCGGATTACACATGGTTACTTACTGAAGTGCAATGATGATTATGGTCAAATCAATCAATCAATCAATCTTATATCGATAATGTCATTCCTCGTGCCTCTGCCTTGTCTTTGCAAACACCTGTAGTATATGCATTTCCTATACTAAACTTCTAAACTTTCTTTCTAAACTTTCTTTCTAAACTTTCTTTCTAATCTTCATTTCTAAACTTTCCTTCTAATCTTCATTTCTAAACTTTCTAAACTTGATTTCTAAACTTTCTAAACTTGATTTCTAAACTTTCCTTCTAATCTTCATTTCTAAACTTTCTAAACTTCATTTCTAAACTTTCTAAACTTCATTTCTAAACTTTCTAAACTTCATTTCTAAACTTTCTAAACTTGATTTCTAAACTTTCTAAACTTCATTTCTAAACTTTCCTTCTAATCTTCATTTCTAAACTTTCTAAACTTCATTTCTAAACTTTCTAAACTTCATTTCTAAACTTTCTAAACTTCATTTCTAAACTTTCTAAACTTCATTTCTAAACTTTCTAAACTTCATTTCTAAACTTTCTTTCTAAACTTCATTTCTAAACATTTCTTTCTAAACTTCATTTCTAAACTTTCTTTCTAAATTTCATTTCTAAACTTTCTTTCTAAAGTTCATTTCTAAACTTTCTAAACTTCATTTCTAAACTTTCTTTCTAAACTTCATTTATAAACTTTATAAACTTCATTTATAAACTTTCTAAACTTCATTTCTAAACTTTCTAAACTTCATTTCTAAACTTTCTAAACTTCATTTCTATACTTTCTAAACTTCATTTCTAAACTTTCTAAACTTCATTCCCAAACTATTCATAACAATCGATAATATAATATCGATGTCATGACTTATTAAAACATTCGTACAATAGTTGAAGCAACAGTTTCACATTGCATTTCTTTGTAGATGCATGCGGATCTTGTATACTAGACTTGATCATATTTTTTTCCTTTTTACACTTGTAGATGCATGCGGATCTTGTATACTAGACTTGATCATATTTTAGTCCAGGCTACACTTGTAGATGCATGCGGATCTTGTATACTAGACGATCATATTTTAGTCCAGGCTATACTTGTAGATGCATGCGGACCTTGTATACTAGACTTGATCATATTTTAGTCCAGGCTACACTTGTAGTTATCGTTATGTATATTGTACAATAAATGTCAGATTAAAACCATAGACGTTTGCAAATATTTCTACGGGATGGATGGTGGGCAAATTCGGTTTTAAAAACTGTAGTTGATTGTTTACTATGATGAACTAGAGAAGATCAAATTCTGTGCATAAAACTGTTTTATCAAAAATGATTTTTCAGGATTGACGGGGAGGTGGGGACTCTCCTCCCTTGCTTCAACTCTTGGAATATTACAAACCACCTGACAAACCGTTCTGACAGTCCCACTTTTCCAAGAAGTCACCTCTCGAAATAAAACATTAAATATAAATAAAATGAATTACCAGAATCATTTCAGTAACATAAGAAACTTATTAGGTAAGGGCAGTCTACACTAAAATATCATTTCTTTTTTTAAAACCCCATAAATATGATTTTAGGATGCATGTACTAGGAGTTGAAGTTATGCATAGACGCTCATGGTATAGATCATCACTTCTGCTTGTATCAGTTCAGCTGGAATAACATCGCATCCTGATATACTACAATAGTTTATTATATTCGAATTTTGATAGTTTTTGCCCCCGCCCCCACCCTTCCTCCCCCCCTCCTTACCCTGCAATTGTTTTTCTTGGAAGCTTACCTTTTATCTTTCTTTCAAGTATTGTTTTCAACATTCAAACATATCTTCAGGGTATATATACGAGTATGAACAAGGAAGTAATTTGTTCGCTTCTAGCTTGAAAAGTACTTTGTTAGTTCACTGCATGAATAGATAGAGATACGTGTCCATAGATCCGTGATCTCAATGTAGGTGAGATCAAGTTTATAGTCCTATTGAAGACGGATGATAGAATGTAGTTTTCATATTTAAATTGAACACGTAAAAGTATCTTTGTCAATTTAAACTCAATAAGAACAGGCTGTAAAACCGCTGTCTGGTCAAAATTAATTCTTAAAAATATAAAATGAAATTCCAACAAACTTTTTCACTATTTTCAAAATTCCATTGAGGAACCTCGCCCGTGCTACGGACTTCTTGCGCTGTCACTGAGATCTTCATGTGTGAGAAAGAAATGGTAGCCCACATGCGTTTACGGAATTGCAATGATGAAAGTCGTGTTCATTAATATCTCTTTTTGACTGATGACATGACTCAAATAATTTTGTGATATTTTTTCAACTGTTTTATATCCGGAAATGTACATCAAAAGTTGTTTTATCTTCTGTTACCTTTCATTTCTCTCAAATAGTTTTGCCTCACGCACAACAGCGTCAGGATAAGATGAGATTTCTAGAACAAGCTTTTGTGTACGCTTCATAAACTGTGTTTTTACTACCTATGTTATCTCAGATCCATCTTTTGCGTGGCCAGCCTTTTGCTTTGTACCTATTGTATCGGAGCAGCATTGCTCTTTGAGATGCACTGTCCTATTGTATCGTAGCAGCATTGCTCTTTGAGGTGCACTGTCCTATTGTATCGGAGCAGCATTGCTCTATGAGGTGCACTGTCCTATTGTATCGGAGCAGCATTGCTCTTTGAGGTGCACTGTCCTATTGTATCGGAGCAGCATTGCTCTTTGAGGTGCACTGTCCTATTGTATCGGAGCAGCATTGCTCTTTGAAGTGCACTGTCCTATTGTATCGGAGCAGCATTGCTCTTTGAGGTGCACTGTCCTATTGTATCGGAGCAGCATTGCTCTTTGAGGTGCACTGTCCTATTGTATCGGAGCAGCATTGCTCTATGAGGTGCACTGTCCTATTGTATCGGAGCAGCATTGCTCTTTGAGGTGCACTGTCCTATTGTATCGGAGCAGCATTGCTCTATGAGGTGCACTGTCCTATTGTATCGGAGCAGCATTGCTCTATGAGGTGCACTGTCCTATTGTATCGGAGCAGCATTGCTCTTTGAGGTGCACTGTCCTATTGTATCGGAGCAGCATTGCTCTTTGAGGTGCACTGTCCTATTGTATCGGAGCAGCATTGCTCTTTGAAGTGCACTGTCCTATTGTATCGGAGCAGCATTGCTCTTTGAGGTGCACTGTCCTATTGTATCGGAGCAGCATTGCTCTTTGAGGTGCACTGTCCTATTGTATCGGAGCAGCATTGCTCTATGAGGTGCACTGTCCTATTGTATCGGAGCAGCATTGCTCTTTGAGGTGCACTGTCCTATTGTATCGGAGCAGCATTGCTCTATGAGGTGCACTGTCCTATTGTATCGGAGCAGCATTGCTCTATGAGGTGCACTGTCCTATTGTATCGGAGCAGCATTGCTCTTTGAGGTGCACTGTCCTATTGTATCGGAGCAGCATTGCTCTTTGAGGTGCACTGTCCTATTGTATCGGAGCAGCATTGCTCTTTGAAGTGCACTGTCCTATTGTATCGGAGCAGCATTGCTCTTTGAAGTGCACTGTCCTATTGTATCGGAGCAGCATTGCTCTTTGAGGTGCACTGTCCTATTGTATCGGAGCAGCATTGCTCTTTGAGGTGCACTGTCCTATTGTATCGGAGCAGCATTGCTCTTTGAGGTGCACTGTCCTATTGTATCGGAGCAGCATTGCTCTTTGAGGTGCACTGTCCTATTGTATCGGAGCAGCATTGCTCTTTGAGGTGCACTGTCTGTTGGTAATCTGCTTATGTGGCCGAACCATTTAATGTGTGGTTTCCTGATGATGTTCGGTGCTGATGTTGTACTTACTTTTCTTCTGATGTCTTTATTTCTAAACTGGTCTCTTGTTGTTACCCCGAAGATTCTGCGTAGACACTTCATTTCTATCGTGACTAGTTTTTTTTCTTTCACTTGATGTCAGCGTCCAGGTACCTGCTAGCATAATGTGAGAAGAAAGATTATATTGTAAAATGCCCTTAAAGCGTTCATGATGACATGCCTGCATTTCAAAATTGCTGCCATTTGTACTATGGTTTGATTTGCTTTATTGCATCTATGTTTGGATTTCATTAGTTATTCTTCCATTTGCTGAATATTTTCCTTTGGCATGTAAAGTTTTTGATATAGTTCTTCAGGAAAATATATATCTCTTTGAATATTGTTTCAACTCTTTTAATGTTATTAGTTTTTGTTTACTGATTATTTAACTGATGTTTTAACACTCCTGGAGGACCAGTAGGGTCTCAGTCTCCTCAAGCAGATGTGGAATTATATGCTGATTGTTTCTGTCTCTCGCTCGTTAAATACACTTTAATTCTGCCCTTCAGACATTCAATTCTGATCATCATCATCATCATCATATAGCTTGTAGTGAGCAGAACTTTGCCACCCCAACAGTCCTTCAGAATTTATCTCTCTCATACGTCAGATGTCCCGCCGCCTCTTCAGCCGTCAAAGCATTAGTTACACTTGAATACATCCTCTCCTTGGTCTTCCTCTTCTCCTCTTTGTCTCGGGATGTCTCCTTCCATGATGGTCTTCTTCAGCCTTTCATGTATCTTTATATGTCCAAATACTTCAATTATAAGTTCCTAACTTGTTCTGCTTGTACAGGGTGTAGTTCCAACATTTACAATCTATGTTAATCTGAAATATCTAATCACGAATTGATTTCATTGCACATGATATGTCTATATAGTTCGGCCCCAAAACAAAACAAAACCAAAATGACACACCACCTACCGACACAAAATGACACACCACCTACCGACACAAAATGACACACCACCTACCGACACAAAATGACACACCACCTAACGTCACAAATTGCACAAAGTACCAAGTTTGTAGTTTCGGAAACAATCCAAGGAATCTCTGGGACAAAAATGGACTCGTAAACAGAACGACGCGGTTCAGATTGGAACCCCCGACCTTCGAAACTCAAACCAAACGGCTACAGACTACTAAATCAATTTGAATATCCTCGTCCAAGAAGCGATTGTCGAACACAAGAAAATAAATGTTCCTCTCACTTTCCAGTGTTGACTACAAACAAAACTTGTTGTAAACGCAAATATGAAATATCTTGAAATAAAAGACGCTAATATAATTGTAAGTGAGCGTTTGTAGCTCAAGCGGTAGTGGGCTCAATCACACACCCAAGCGTACCGGGTTCAAACCTGGTGAGCAAGTTTGGAAGCAAATTGGTATCCGTGGGGTTTTTACAAAAATGTAAAACTAGACCTCACCGTTCAGAAAGCGATGGCAAACTATTAAACGTATAAGAAGTGCCTAGAAAAAAATCAGCAACTCATTGACTGTAGTTGATGGCTATGTCCTGTACAGGTTATGCCACAATTTCTTGATTTCAATGATTGTAAATATCAAGTGTCTAAAATTGTCTAAAAGTGTCTAAAAGTGTCTAAAGGTGTCTAAAATTGTCTAAAATTATCTAAAAGTATCTAAAAGTGTCTAAAAATGTCTAAAGGCGGAGGATTTACTTGATTTCACCGAGTAACCTCTGAAGTCTAAGACAGCGCACCTATTTGGTGGGAGACACTGATATTAAGGAAAGCATGCTGTCACGCAAAAATCAGTCAAACGTTCCAAACAAGACGCCAGGACCATGCCTAAATTCATAGCAGGCGAAAGCAAGAAAAAGAAGAATTGTATCAAGTTGCCCCCCGTATGGATCCGTCGCTGTTGGACGAAATTACTAGCTATCTACTGAGAGCGTTGCACCGACCAAGTTGCCCCCCGTATGGATCCGTCGCTGTTGGAAGAAATTACTAGCTATCTACTGAGAGCGTTGCACCGACCAAGTTGCCCCCCGTATGGATCCGTCGCTGTTGGACGAAATTACTAGCTATCTACTGAGAGCGTTGCACCGACCAAGTTGCCCCCCGTATGGATCCGTCGCTGTTGGACGAAATTACTAGCTATCTACTGAGAGCGTTGCACCGACCAAGTTGCCCCCCGTATGGATCCGTCGCTGTTGGACGAAATTACTAGCTATCTACTGAGAGCGTTGCACCGACCAAGTTGCCCCCCGTATGGATGCGTCGCTGTTGGACGAAATTACTAGCTATCTACTGAGAGCGTTGCACCGACCAAGTTGCCCCCCGTATGGATCCGTCGCTGTTGGACGAAATTACTAGCTATCTACTGAGAGCGTTGCACCGACCAAGTTGCCCCCCGTATGGATCCGTCGCTGTTGGACGAAATTACTAGCTATCTACTGAGAGCGTTGCACCGACCAAGTTGCCCCCCGTATGGATCCGTCGCTGTTGGACGAAATTACTAGCTATCTACTGAGAGCGTTGCACCGACCAAGTTGCCCCCCGTATGGATCCGTCGCTGTTGGACGAAATTACTAGCTATCTACTGAGAGCGTTGCACCGACCAAGTTGCCCCCCGTATGGATCCGTCGCTGTTGGACGAAATTACTAGCTATCTACTGAGAGCGTTGCACCGACCAAGTTGCCCCCCGTATGGATCCGTCGCTGTTGGACGAAATTACTAGCTATCTACTGAGAGCGTTGCACCGACCAAGTTGCCCCCCGTATGGATCCGTCGCTGTTGGACGAAATTACTAGCTATCTACTGAGAGCGTTGCACCGACCAAGTTGCCCCCCGTATGGATCCGTCGCTGTTGGACGAAATTACTAGCTATCTACTGAGAGCGTTGCACCGACCAAGTTGCCCCCCGTATGGATCCGTCGCTGTTGGACGAAATTACTAGCTATCTACTGAGAGCGTTGCACCGACCAAGTTGCCCCCCGTATGGATCCGTCGCTGTTGGACGAAATTACTAGCTATCTACTGAGAGCGTTGCACCGACCAAGTTGCCCCCCGTATGGATCCGTCGCTGTTGGACGAAATTACTAGCTATCTACTGAGAGCGTTGCACCGACCAAGTTGCCCCCCGTATGGATCCGTCGCTGTTGGACGAAATTACTAGCTATCTACTGAGAGCGTTGCACCGACCAAGTTGCCCCCCGTATGGATCCGTCGCTGTTGGACGAAATTACTAGCTATCTACTGAGAGCGTTGCACCGACCAAGTTGCCCCCCGTATGGATGCGTCGCTGTTGGACGAAATTACTAGCTATCTACTGAGAGCGTTGCACCGACCAAGTTGCCCCCCGTATGGATCCGTCGCTGTTGGACGAAATTACTAGCTATCTACTGAGAGCGTTGCACCGACCAAGTTGCCCCCCGAATGGATCCGTCGCTGTTGGACGAAATTACTAGCTATCTACTGAGAGCGTTGCACCGACCAAGTTGCCCCCCGTATGGATCCGTCGCTGTTGGACGAAATTACTAGCTATCTACTGAGAGCGTTGCACCGACCAAGTTGCCCCCCGTATGGATCCGTCGCTGTTGGACGAAATTACTAGCTATCTACTGAGAGCGTTGCACCGACCAAGTTGCCTCCGTATGGATCCGTCGCTGTTGGACGAAATTACTAGCTATCTACTGAGAGCGTTGCACCGACCAAGTTGCCCCCCGTATGGATTCGTCGCTGTTGGACGAAATGACTCGCTATCTGCTGAGAGCGTTGCACAAAGTACAAACTTTGTAATTCCATCAACAATCCTTGGGCTCTCATGAAAAAATTGCAGATACGTCTCGGTCCAAATTTGAACCCAAAACCCTCAGAACGACAGGTAACCGTCTTAACCACTTCGCGATAGAGACCCCCAATTTCACTGTGAATTTCAAAAGACAATAAAATATACTAGGCTATGTCTGTCTGCGTTGCTGAAATATTTGGTTAGAGATGACGGGAGTGATAGACTCTGAGAGAATAGTTCCAATATACCAGACCACCCTAGGCTGCTGTAACGATACTTAGCTGCTGCTAACTAAAACGTAGACACTTAGGTTTCAGGTGAACTTCGACTTCAAATAAACCGGCGTGCGAACCAGCGATCTGTGCGCAACGCAAACTTGGCTCAGACAAAGTAATTGAGGGAACGTTCCAATCTTCTGAGCCAGGTGAGAGAAGGAAAAGAGTGTGAACAAAAAAAAAGCAAATCGCACCAAACAGGAAGAAAAAGGAAGAAAAATAGCGAGGAGAAAGGAATAATGGGGAAAAGGGACAGACTTATTGCTGAAAGTGTACTACAAGATGGCGGGTTAGTCTGCGGTTTTCATTTTTTGCTCAACATGCCGGAAGTTCTTATATGTACCACCATATAAATAGAGGAAAGGTAGCTACACTTGTGGGACAAACATATTAGGTTTGTTGGTGGTGGTGCAGATGCTAAGCTCTTGTTTATTGTTGTCAGTGCTAACCGACTGTAACATCTATCTTGCAACTTATTCCATATGCTTCTGCAGAACCAGAAGCAACGAGTTTCTATGGGAACCGCTACTCTTTCTTTTATTAAAATGATTTTTATCATAATCATCATTCTCCACATTATCATCTCTTCCATTGTCATCATTGTCATCAAAAACATCATCATCATTTCCATTGTCATCATTGTTATCATCATCATCATTTCCATTGTCATCATTGTCATCCCAAAAACATCATCATCTCTTCCATTGTCATCATTGTCAACCCAAAAACATCATCTCTTCCATTATCATCATTGTCATCCCAAAAACATCATCTCTTCCATTATCATCATTGTCATCCCAAAAACATCATCATCTCTTCCATTGTCATCATTGTCATCCCAAAAACATCATCATCTCTTCCATTGTCATCATTGTCATCCCAAAAACATCATAATGTCCATCTCCTACATTATCATGGTCACGTGGTCATATAAAGAGCACTATCATCATCATCTCAGAAACAACGCTCATATAAATTATCATCGCCATGGTTACCATCATTATTTATATCGTTAGCATCTCTTCCGCTACTTTCTTTATTATCAGTACCATAATCAACATTAACAGGAACTTGAGTAGCACCCGTAGGGGAAACGGAAAAGAGATAGTCCTAACCAGACCTGGAGACAAAGTCTATAGAAACTGAAGAAGGCTGAACTATAATGGGAAGCTAGGAAGACAATGGACAGATATGGGACAAGTGTAGAATACCTCATGATGCCCTATGATCGTCCTTTTCTTCTCAGAGTATGTCCAACATATCTCCATCTTCTATTTCTTATAATATTTGTTAATAGTGATTGACAATACATTTCTCTGAGTTAACCCTCATCTTCCTCTTGAAGTTGTAATCATTCTATGTTCATTTTGTTTTCGCTGAGATCGATTTTAAATGCAATCAACTTACTTTATTTATCTTTTTTCTTTGCTATATTCAATCTTTTTTTGTTGCCTTTCTTCTTCAGTCTTGCCAGTCTCTCTCGCGATCGTAGTCCAGCCAGTCTCTCTCGCGATCGTAGTCCAGCCAGTCTCTCTCGCGATCGTAGTCCAGCCAGTCTCTCTCGCGATCGTAGTCCAGCCAGTCTCTCTCGCGATCGTAGTCCAGCCAGTCTCTCTCGCGATCGTTGTCCAGCCAGTCTCGTCAGTCTCGTCAGTCCAGCCAGTCTAAAAACTAAAGTAAATCTTCATCAGTCCTGCCAGTCTCGTCAGTCCAGCAAGTCTCATTAGTCCAGCCAGTCTCATCAGTCCAGCCAGTCTCGTCAGTCCAGCCAGTCTCGACAGTCCAGCCAGTCTCGTCAGTCCAGCCAGTATCGACAGTCCAGCTGGTCTCGTCAGTCCAGCCAGTCTCATCAGTCCAGCCAGTCTCATCAGTCCAGCCAGTCTCGTCAGTCCAGCGAGTCTCCCAGTCCAGCCAGTCTCGTCAGCCCAGCCAGTCTTGTCAGTCCAGCCAGTCTCGACAGTCCAGCCAGTCTCGTCAGTCCAGCCAGTCTCGACAGTCCAGCTAGTCTCATCAGTCCAGCCAGTCTCATCAGTACAGCCAGTCTCGTCAGTTCAGCCAGTCTCGTCAGTTCAGCCAGTCTCATCAGTTCAGCCAGTCTTGTCAGTCCAGCCAGTCTCGTCAGTCTCGTCAGTCCAGCCAGTCTCGTCAGTCCAGCCAGTCTTGACAGTCCAGCCAGTCTCGTCAGTTCAGCCAGTCTCATCAGTTCAGCCAGTCTTGTCAGTCCAGCCAGTCTCGTCAGTCTCGTCAGTCCAGCCAGTCTCGTCAGTCCAGTCAGTCTCGTCAGTTCAGCCAGTCTCGTCAGTCTCGACAGTCCAGCCAGTCTCGTCAGTCCAGCCAGTTTCGTCAGTTCAGCCAGTCTCGTCAGTCCAGCCAGTCTCGTCAGTCCAGCCAGTCTCGTCAGTCCAGATAGTCTCATCAGTCCAGCCAGTCTTGACAGTCCAGCCAGTCTCGTCAGTCCAGCCAGTCTCGTCAGTTCAGCCAGTCTTGCCAGTCCAGCCAGTCTCGTCAGTCCAGCCAGTCTCGTCAGTCCAGCCAGTCTCGTCAGTCCAGCCAGTCTCATCAGTCCAGCCAGTCTTGACAGTCCAGCCAGTCTCGTCAGTTCAGCCAGTTTCATCAGTTCAGCCAGTCTTGTCAGTCCAGCCAGTCTCGTCAGTCCAGCCAGTCTCGTCAGTCCAGCCAGTCTCGTCAGTCCAGCCAGTCTCATCAGTCCAGCCAGTCTCATCAGTCCAGCCAGTCTCATCAGTCCAGCCAGTCTCGACAGTCCAGCCAGTCTCGTCAGTCCAGCCAGTCTAAAACCTAATGTCAATTTCGTTTCATCAAGCTATCAGAAACAATCTCACTGCACTCCAAAATGAATAGTATGTTATTAGTTTTTAAGAACAGGTAGCGAAGGTGTGCATGCTGAGAGTACCCATAGCACGCTGGTCATACGACTTTCTCATTCGCTTTCATGGGTGTCTTTGATGCTCCATGCCACTCTTATCTTACATCTAGACTTTCATCACTTTCGTCAATCATCTCTTTTATCTTACATCTAGACTTTCATCACTTTCGTCACTCATTTCTTTTATCTTACATCTAGACTTTCATCACTTTCGTCACTCATTTCTTTTATCTTACATCTAGACTTTCATCACTTTCGTCACTCATTTCTTTTATCTTACATCTAGACTTTCATCACTTTCGTCACTCATTTCTTTTATCTTACATCTAGACTTTCATCACTTTCGTCACTCATTTCTTTTATCTTACATCTAGACTTTCATCACTTTCATACAACCTGTACGCGACAAATTATCGCAATATTTCACGTGTTTTAACACGACGGTCAAGAACTGTTGAACTGATGAAGTCAGGAAAAAACGTACACAGAGATAGAGAACTAGATCTCCGTGTTGAATTGATTAAGACGTTTGCCTTGCGATCTGAAGATTGAGGGTTCGAATCCGGCTCACGTCGTTCATTTCGCTTGTGTATTTTTTCAAGAGATCCCTTGGATTGTTACCGGAGCTATGGAATGTGTGCTTATTATAACACTCTCGACAGTTGGTGGGTCATTTATGCCGAGGGGGACTGAGCTATATGGGGAAACGCCGTTGCAATGCCTCATGACGCGAACTTTTGTAGATAAGAGAAGATTAAATCAGGGCCGTTGCATTACATGTTCTCAGTATGATGCACGTCTTGGAAATGCTGCCCCATATTATTGTTTTTAAATAACCTTCAATTGTGAGTTAGCTGCTTATGTACAGTGTAGACGCAGTTTCATCGTGGGGATCAGAATTAAGGCACACTGCGTTGAATGATCTCGTCCAGAGAACGGTTAAGAAACTCTGCCTGTGACCTACACTACATCAGAAGGCTTGCCTGGCATCGATTGCTACCTCGTCGGTCTATGCTCACTGAATAGAAGAAGAAGAAGAGGATATCCCTATATAAATATTCTGAAATGTCTGTATCATATTTTTATCTTTATTATGTTATGTTGTATCACATATTTATGTTATGTTGTATCACATATTTATGTTATGTTGTACTATATATTTATGTTATGTTGTACTATATATTTATGTTATGTTGTATCATATATTTATGTTATGTTGTATCATATATTTATGTTATGTTGTACTATATATTTATGTTATGTTGTATCATATATTTATGTTATATTGCATCATATATTTATGTTATGTTGTATCACATATTTATGTTATGTTGTATCATATATTTATGTTTATGTTTGCTATTGGAAGTCTTCCTCTTCAAACGCTCCATATCGACCACTTGTTAAACAACTCTTTGTGATTTGTATGTGATCCGAGTCTAAGAGCGATTGTACGTTGTGCCAGTTATGCGACCACAAGTAGGCCAGTACAACCGATTTCTGCAATGCTTTCTTTTACTAGGTAGCTTCCTAGGTCCGTTACCTCAGACGTCTCTCTTACGACATGCTTTGTAGATCACCGTATTACTATTCTTTGCTCTCCTTCTGAGACCTGGCAATACACGGGCGTATGGCAAGTCAAGTCCATACAGAAATGTTATGTTATATCATATGTTTATGATTGCTATTGCAAGTCAAGTCCATACAGAAATGTGTGTGCTCTCTGTAACTGTGGGTTGGCGGAAGTAAGACCAGGATATGTTACATGCAATTTTAATTAATTTTTTTATTAATTTTTTCTGTCTAGAAACAGCGTTAATATTTATTTATTTATTTCAACATTTATAGTTGATAAAGTTTACTTGAGTAAGTTAGCTGATAAAGTTTACTTGAGTAAGTTAGATGGTAAAGTTTACTTGGGTAAGTTAGCTGTTAAAGTTTACTTGGGTAAGTTAGCTGATAAAGTTTACTTGGGTAAGTTAGCTGATAAAGTTGACTTGAGTAAGTTAGATGGTAAAGTTGACTTCTGTGTATCATAGATACATTGATGATTGTATTGGCATTACCGATATGCCTGAAGCCGATTTGTCACGCTTCATTAATTTCATTAATGTCTTCAATCCGGCTATTCGGTTTACATCTCACATCTCTACCTCTTGTGTCAACTTTCTTGACATCACTATCACTATCAGCCTATCTACCATCACTACATCAGTATACTACAAGCCTACTGATGCACATAGTTTTCTTCTTTATACCTCTTCCCATTCCCAGGCGTGTCGTGATTCTTTACCATTCTCTCAACTCTTGCGCCTTCGTCGCCTCTGTAGCGAGGACGACGATTTCCTCGATAGAGCTCACGAGATGCTGGATTTCTTTCGTAAGCGCTTATACCCGGATAAGGTGCTTGCTTCTGCTATGCGGCGCGTTCAGCAAATTTCTCGCCAGGAGGCTCTCTCTAACCAGCATAGAACTTCCAATTCTGACAGGGTGAAACTTGTCTTAACTTTCCACCCTCATAGTTCCCTTGTGAAGAAAGTCTTATTCCGTCATCTCTCCATTCTTCAGTCTGATCCTGATACACGTTCAATCTTCCAACACTATCCTTTGGTGGCGTACAGACGGGACAGAAGCCTTAAGGATATGTTAGTTCACAGTCGCCTCAAGCCTAACATCCAGAGTCATTTTGGCACCATCCAGTGTGGCCGTCGGCGCTGTAACACTTGTGCTTATGTAATACAGACCCGCACGGTGTCTTTTCCAAAAGCCACGTTCGTTGTTGAAGACAGTTTCACGTGCGAGTCCCGTAATATTATCTATGCCATTATCTGCAAGCGGTGCAACAAGGCCTATATTGGGGAAACCGGCAGGAGACTCAGTGACCGATTCGCCCAACACTTGCGCGATATACGCCAATGCTCTGTGACCCTGTAGCTACCCATTTCAATGATACTGGCCATTCAGGAGCTTGCGATGTCCAGGTCACAGCCATCCGATCATGTTCCTCTGATGATCGTAGTCGATTTGCTCTGGAGAATCGGTTGATTTCTTTGTATGGTACCTTGCGACCACGCGGGCTCAACGTATTACATTCTTATGCTTCTTAGTACTTTCTCTTCCCATGCTTTGTAATCTCTATGGGTATATGTTGCATGTATTACATTCTTATGCTTCTTAGTACTTTCTCTTCCCATGCTTTATAATCTATATGGGTATATGTTGCATGTATTTAAGTTATATATTTACTAGATGTTTCATTGTTTCTTTTCTATTTCTAGTTTTTATGTGTGTTTTTGTGTTACATTTATTTCGTTATTCGTTTTTATTCCAGATTTTCCTTAGATACGTTGGTATTTGGTCGTCCATTTGTGTTTCATTTTAATTTGTCACTCCTGTTTGTTCGTTTGCTTGATAAAGGCCTTGTTGGTCGAAACGTTGCTGTTTATCGTTACTGTTTATGTATTTTGTAAAACTATAGTACTTTGTTTGTACGTGTTTCACTAAAGTTGACTTGGGTAAGTTAGATGGTAAAGTTTACTTGGGTAAGTTAGATGGTAAAGTTTACTTGAGTAAGTTAGCTGATAAAGTTTACTTGAGTAAGTTAGATGGTAAAGTTTACTTGGGTAAGTTAGCTGATAAAGTTTACTTGGGTAAGTTAGCTGATAAAGTTGACTTGAGTAAGTTAGATGGTAAAGTTGACTTGGGTAAGTTAGCTGATAAAGTTGACTTGAGTAAGTTAGATGGTAAAGTTGACTTGGGTAAGTTAGCTGGTAAAGTTTACTTGAGTAAGTTAGATGGTAAAGTTGACTTGAGTAAGTTAGCTGATAAAGTTGACTTGAGTAAGTTAGATGGTAAAGTTGACTTGAGTAAGTTAGATGGTAAAGTTGACTTGGGTAAGTTAGATGGTAAAGTTGACTTGGGTAAGTTAGCTGGTAAAGTTTACTTGGGTAAGTTAGCTGGTAAAGTTTACTTGGGTAAGTTAGATGGTAAAGTTTACTTGGGTAAGTTAGCTGGTAAAGTTTACTTGGGTAAGTTAGATGGTAAAGTTTACTTGGGTAAGTTAGCTGGTAAAGTTTACTTGGGTAAGTTAGATGGTAAAGTTTACTTGGGTAAGTTAGATGGTAAAGTTTACTTGGGTAAGTTAGATGGTAAAGTTTACTTGGGTAAGTTAGATGGTAAAGTTTACTTGGGTAAGTTAGATGGTTAAGTTTACTTGGGTAAGTTAGATGGTTAAGTTGACTTGGGTAAGTTAACTGGTAAAGTTTGCTTGGGTAAGCTAGCTGGTAAGGTTGACTTCGGTAAGCTAGCTGGTAAGGTTGACTTGAGTAAGTTAGATGGTAAAGTTTACTTGGGTAAGTTAGCTGATAAAGTTTACTTCAGTAAACATACCCATCAGATTGCTTCAATAAAGAGAAGAACCCATTTTCATACATTGTGGCATATTGAGAAATACTGTTTTCGATTCATGTGTTTCTAAGATCAACGACATACGACGGAGGATGTGATCAACATCAAGCATGTCGTCATTAATTCCATAATTTGTTCCAGTACCCTATTAAAGCAATTCTCTCATGGAAAGAAGTCTCAGTTTATCAAAAAACCCTACTCCAAATCAAAGTGGTAATTCTAGCAATATTCTGCAACACTGCAGTCTGGCTAAGCGTGCAAAGATTAAAGAGAGAAGATTAATCAGGTCTTACCAAGTGTGATGAATATGAGTGTAACAAGTTAGATAAAAGCATATATATATATATATGTATATCTTTTGTTTCTGAAACATATATACTGGCACATATTTATATCTGTATGTAGCAAACAGGATGTATACCAGCGGCGGCTCGTAACCATTTTTGTTGGTGGGCCAGACATTTTTCCCGGATAAATCATGGTTTTGGTTGATTTATTTTTTTTTTTAAATACACGTTATACGTCATTTTTAGTTTGGCCTGGCACAACTGGCCCTTAATGACGAGCCGCCACTAATGTGTACTATAACTATGCGTAACAAATTTATGTACAAAAGATAGGATAAACAGGAGAATAACGGGAGTTGAAAAATGTCTTTGAAAGTGTGTTCCGGTCAAGTATAACAGCATTACATGCGATTGGACATTGATGGCTTGTGTCTGTCCAGCAACGTCACACATCAGCTTTTGTAGATCTCATACCAAGAACAATATTGGTGTAGAATCAGCTTGGAAGCGTCCCAACAGTAGAAGCATTCTATCGGCAAGATGCTCCCGGCTATAAAATATTCCCCCAGGCTGGACATATACATGAAAATGAAAATCGTTGCATATCCTAAAGGAGGTAGCCATCAACCACAGTAAACGAGTCGTTGATTTTCCCTTTTTCTATCCTCAAATCCTGTTTTGCCTGAGCATCAGAATAAGAAGAGATTTCTAGAACGGGTTTTAGAGTGCGCTTTACAATTAGTGTTTTTTTTTATAGCCTCTGTTATTTCTGTCTTCCCCTTTTTACGTTGAGGCTTGTTATGCATTTATTCACTGTATGAAAGTAGCATTGCTCTCTGAGGTTGTTGATAATCTTCAGTACTGATGTTGTGCCTAATATTTTCTTTAAGTCTTAATTCCTAAACCGATCTCTTCTTGATACTCCCAGCATTCTGTGTAGACATTTTATCTCTGTCGTGACTAGTTTTCTTCTATCATTTGATGTCATCGTTCAAGTTTGGTACCGATAGTATAGTGTTGGAAGAAAGATTGTATTGTACAATGCTATTTTAGTGTTCATGATGACATGTTTACAATTCAAAATTGGTGCCATTTTTGCTATGATTTAGTTTGTTTTATAACATCTATGTCGGATTTCGTTAGTTATTCTTCCATTTGTTGACAGAAAATGCTTCCTAGATAACGAATCATGAGGCACTCGAATACAAGGAAAATAAAAACTGATAACTAAACATGAGAGGACTTGTCATGTAGTGGTTCAGGGTCTAGGCTCCATCTGGGGTTACAAAAATAATGACAGAGAGTAGAGCGAGAGAGAGAGAGAGAGATAGATAGAGAGAGAGAGAGAGAACGTTTAATAAAGGTTTTCACATTTCTCTATCGTGTCATTATCACAGCCAGCACTGATGTGGTTTACCAGCATCCGTCGCTATAGCAGTAACAACCTGTCACAATCAATGATTGCGCTGCTCTAACATTTTCTCGATAAGTGGGTTAGGCTCGGGGCTATTAAGTGATTGTAACTTACTGCAGCTACACAGTTGTTCAATTGTTATGTTCCATCTTTCATCCGTACTGGTTTTAACAGGCTGCAACAATGCAACCTGAACACTGATGCATACTTCGTCACTGTGTCTCATGCACAGGAAAAATGATTAGAGTCAACCCCTCGTTTGTGTTAAGTTCATTTCACCAGCCTAAGCTAAGCGTCAGAACACTTGCATAGTAGCACTGGCAACGATTAAACATATTGCTACATTCATGAACTTTGGATGCTCATTCTTAACGTGGGTAGACTATGGAACTGACAGTACCAGAATATCAACCCTTTACTTTAGCGACAGAATTCCGCCTACTGATACTGTGTTATACCCACTACCGACTAGTGGTGCAGTAGGTAGAGCGTTAGTTTTATTAGCAGTTTGTTATAGGTGGTGCAGTAGGTAGCGCGTTGGAGTTATAAATAATCTATTATAGGTGGTGTAGTAGGTAGAGCGTTAGTATTGTAATCAGTTTATTGTTTGATAAATGACATCTAAACTGTTTTGTTTACGCGTGTACTGGCCGACTACTATCTCGAATCAAGAATTGCTTGCACGATGCCAACAAGAGAATATGGGCACTATCATCCGAAGACGACGCTGGAGATGGATTGGACATGTGATGCGCATGGAGACTGGCTCCGACACGAAAACTGCACTGAGATGGACTCCAGAGGGTAGGCGAAAGCGTGGAAGACCCAAGACGACCTGGAGGAGAACGATAGAGCAAGAGCTGAAGGAAATGAATCATAGCTGGAACACAATACAGAGGAAGGCCATGAACAGGGAAGAATGGTGTACGTTTGTTGCTGGCCTAAACGCCAAGGGCGTAACAGGCTAAAGAGAGAGAGATAGAGAGAGAGAGAAACTGTTTGTTATGATTGAAAACAATGGAAGTTTATGATGTCAGCTTGAGTACAAAACTCAGCATATTCACTGGAAGTTTATGATGTCAGCTTGAGTACAAAACTCAGCATATTCACTGGAAGTTTATGATGTCAGCTTGAGTACAAAACTCAGCATATTCTTACTCCTCTTCATCAAATTCTCCATACCGACCACTTGTTAACAACTCTTTGTGATTTGTATGTGATCCAAGCCTAAGAGCGATTGTACGTTGTGCCAGATATGCGTCTACAAGTGAGCCAGCACATCCGATTTCTGCGAAGCTTTTTATTTACCAGAGTAGCTTCTCTAGGCTCTTACTTCAATCGCCTCTTACGACATGCATTGTAGGCCGCAGTGTTACTATTCTTTGCTCCTCTTACGACATGCCTTGTAGGCCGCAGTGTTACTATTCTTTGCTCCTCTTACGACATGCATTGTAGGCCGCAGTTTTACTATTCTTTGCTCCTCTTACGACATGCATTGTAGGCCGCAGTCTTACTATTCTTTGCTCCTCTTACGACATGCATTGTAGGCCGCAGTGTTACTATTCTTTGCTCCTCTTACGACATGCATTGTAGGCCGCAGTCTTACTATTCTTTGCTCACCTTGAGAGCCACGGCCACACATGGACGAGTATATTCAGATGAAATATGTCTTGTTGTTTGACTTGAAAGTTTGGCGAGTCATCAAGTTAAATGCAGATAAGATTCAGATTTTTGTCAACAGATGTCTTCGGTAGATTCTTAGACTGAGATGGTATGATAGAGTTACCAACACGGGTCTGTGGATTCTTAGACTGAGATGGTATGATAGAGTTACCAACACGGGTCTGTGGATTCTTAGACTGAGATGGTATGATAGAGTTACCAACACGGGTCTGTGGATTCTTAGACTGAGATGGTATGATAGAGTTACCAACACGGGTCTGTGGATTCTTAGACTGAGATGGTATGATAAAACTGCAAACACAGACCTGTGGGTGCGAACCAGACAGGAACCCATGAGGACAAAGGTTAAGAGGAGATGAGAACCGAACAGGAACCCACGAAGACAAAGGTTAAGGGGAGATGAGAACCGAACAGGAACCCACGAAGACAAAGGTTAAGAGGGGAAAATGACGAAGTGTTGTGTATAACAAGCGGAAGACACAGTCGAGTATAACTAAGTAAGCACTTGAATAGAAGCCGCAAGGAAACGGAAAGAGGACGTCCTCCACAGACCTGGCGACTGAGTCTTCTTGATGAAATGAAGAAGGATGGGCTATCCTGGTAGACCATAAAGACAACAGCCAGAGACTGGGAAAAGTGGCGAACAACTGTTGAGGCCCTATGCTCCACGAGGAGGGGAGAAGAATACGTCAAGTAATGTGAGGTTAAGTGATCGATAGAGTGAGTGAGGGAGGAGTAGTGAGTGATTGAAAGAAGGAGGTACATGTATATATGGTTAGTAAAATATATATTTCATAAATTATGTTTTTGTTATTGAATTTCAGGTCAAAGGGAGATAAGTCGAATATAGAGCAATACTCCACTCATGTCAGTGTAACTACCACTCCATGGTACCACTGTCAGTGACAACAACAGCCGCTACAGCCGCTGCTGTTGTCGCTGTCACATCAGCTTTCTTATCGACACTGTCAGAAATACATTCACATATTTTGGAAAAGCTTCTGTACCATCATCAAGCCAGGATGTCAGTGCAGGAGGTTATGACTGCTCCACGCGGGAGAAAAGTCTTCATTTAAGTGAGTTTTTTTCAAGAAAATTTCTAAATTAGCAATCTCAATTTTGCTTTTGTCATCACATAGCTTGTCCTTACCAGAACTTTGCCACCCTAACAGTCCTTCAAAATTTTCTCTTTCTCTCTCATATACCAGATGTACCGCCTCTGCAACCCTCAAATCATCAGTTGCATGTTGAATCCATCTTCTACGTAGTCTTCCTCTTCTCTTCTTTGCCGAGATGCATCCTTCCATGATGGTCGTCTCCAACCCTTCGTGTCTCTTTATATGACCAAGATGCTACAATTTTCTCTTCCTTATTTGTAGCAGCAGCCAGTTTTCTTTGATTTTGAGTTCTTTCTGGAAAGATCTATTTGTTCTCTTCTCTGTCCAAGATATACGATGGACTCTTCTCTAACACTTATATTCAAAAGCATATATATGTTTTCCACTGCTTTATTAAATGTCCATGCTTCACACCCATACGTTGCCACTGGGAATATGCATGCTCTTAGTATTCTGATCTTTGTTTTCTTATCAACTCCGTTCCATACTGTTTTTAGTTGTTTAATTTTTTGTAAATCCATGTTTGTTCTTCTTTTCATTTCCTACTTCTTCTTTCTGTCTTTTGTTAGCAGTGAACTTGTGTTCACATTTTCTACTTTGTTAGCAGTGAACTTGTGTTCACATTTTCTACTTTGTTAGCAGTGAACTTGTGTTCACATTTTCTACTTTGTTAACAGTGAACTTGTGAACCGATATATTCCAAAGTGTTCACATTTTCTACTTTGTTAGCAGTGAACTTGTGTTCACATTTTCTACTTTGTTAGCAGTGAACTTGTGTTCACATTTTCTACTTTGTTAACAGTGAACTTGTGAACCGATATATTCCAAAGTGTTCACATTTTCTACTTTGTTAACAGTGAACTTGTGAACCGATATATTCCAAAGTGTTCACATTTTCTACTTTGTTAACAGTGAACTTGTGAACCGATATATTCCAAAGTGTTCACATTTTCTACTTTGTTAACAGTGAACTTGTGAACCGATATATTCCAAAGTGTTCACATTTTCTACTTTGTTAGCAGTGAATTTGTGAACCGATATATTCCAAAGTGTTCACATTTTCTACTTTGTTAGCAGTGAACTTGTGAACCGATATATTCCAAAGTGTTCACATTTTCTACTTTGTTAGCAGTGAACTTGTGTTCACATTTTCTACTTTGTTAGCAGTGAACTTGTGTTCACATTTTCTACTTTGTTAACAGTGAACTTGTGAACCGATATATTCCAAAGTGTTCACATTTTCTACTTTGTTAACAGTGAACTTGTGAACCGATATATTCCAAAGTGTTCACATTTTCTACTTTGTTAACAGTGAACTTGTGAACCGATATATTCCAAAGTGTTCACATTTTCTACTTTGTTAACAGTCAACTTGTGAACCGATATATTCCAAAGTGTTCACATTTTCTACTTTGTTAACAGTGAACTTGTGAACCGATATATTCCAAAGTGTTCACATTTTCTACTTTGTTAACAGTGAACTTGTGAACCGATATATTCCAAAGTGTTCACATTTTCTACTTTGTTAGTAGTGAATTTGTGAACCGATATATTCCAAAGTGTTCACATTTTCTACTTTGTTAGCAGTGAACTTGTGAACCGATATATTCCAAAGTGTTCACATTTTCTACTTTGTTAGCAGTGAACTTGTGTTCACATTTTCTACTTTGTTAGCAGTGAACTTGTGTTCACATTTTCTACTTTGTTAACAGTGAACTTGTGAACCGATATATTCCAAAGTGTTCACATTTTCTACTTTGTTAACAGTGAACTTGTGAACCGATATATTCCAAAGTGTTCACATTTTCTACTTTGTTAACAGTGAACTTGTGAACCGATATATTCCAAAGTGTTCACATTTTCTACTTTGTTAGCAGTGAACTTGTGTTCACATTTTCTACTTTGTTAGCAGTGAACTTGTGTTCACATTTTCTACTTTGTTAACAGTGAACTTGTGAACCGATATTTTCCCAAAGTGTTCACATTTTCTACTTTGTTAGCAGTGAACTTGTGTTCACATTTTCTACTTTGTTAGCAGTGAACTTGTGTTCACATTTTCTACTTTGTTAACAGTGAACTTGTAAACCGATATATTCCAAAGTGTTCACATTTTCTACTTTGTTAACAGTGAACTTGTGAACCGATATATTCCAAAGTGTTCACATTTTCTACTTTGTTAACAGTGAACTTGTGAACCGATATATTCCAAAGTGTTCACATTTTCTACTTTGTTAACAGTGAACTTGTGAACCGATATATTCCAAAGTGTTCACATTTTCTACTTTGTTAGCAGTGAATTTGTGAACCGATATATTCCAAAGTGTTCACATTTTCTACTTTGTTAGCAGTGAACTTGTGAACCGATATATTCCAAAGTGTTCACATTTTCTACTTTGTTAGCAGTGAACTTGTGTTCACATTTTCTACTTTGTTAGCAGTGAACTTGTGTTCACATTTTCTACTTTGTTAACAGTGAACTTGTGAACCGATATATTCCAAAGTGTTCACATTTTCTACTTTGTTAACAGTGAACTTGTGAACCGATATATTCCAAAGTGTTCACATTTTCTACTTTGTTAACAGTGAACTTGTGAACCGATATATTCCAAAGTGTTCACATGTTCTACTTTGTTAACAGTGAACTTGTGAACCGATATATTCCAAAGTGTTCACATTTTCTACTTTGTTAACAGTGAACTTGTGAACCGGTATATTCCAAAGTGTTCACATTTTCTACTTTGTTAACAGTGAACTTGTGAACCGATATATTCCAAAGTGTTCACATTTTCTACTTTGTTAACAGTGAACTTGTGAACCAATATATTCCAAAGTGTTCACATTTTCTACTTTGTTAACAGTGAACTTGTGAACCGATATATTCCAAAGTGTTCACATTTTCTACTTTGTTAGCAGTGAACTTGTGTTCACATTTTCTACTTTGTTAGCAGTGAACTTGTGTTCACATTTTCTACTTTGTTATCTTTTCTTTATTGGTATATGATGTACCAGATCTCTCTCTCTCGATCACCCTTAGACATGATGTACCAGATCTCTCCATAAATTCATTCATTTGGAAATCTGATTCATGCAGCCTTAGCATGGGTGGGTTTCATCACATCTTCAGCGCCATTTGAAGCTCTGGTGCTTATCCTTCGGCGATGTGTCCGGATTCAGTAATCGTTTACTGGGTTCGCTCTCCGTTAGCCTTTGGCTGTCCCCAGCTGTCCTGTACTGCAAGGCAGCAGGTCGACTTCTACACATTTAGGACACGTGCATCCGATTTCAGTAGTCAAACCTCCTTACTAGCCTCTTACGACCTGCGTGGCAGATAACAGTGGATCTATTCTTTACACCCCAAATTTGAGCCCCAATATCCACTCGCGTGCTATCATACTAAATACATCTATATCCACTCGCGTGCTATCATACTAAATACATCTATATCCATGTTTAATTACACTTTTATTTTGCAAAATCTATTTCAGAATCTTGTCTTAATAAAGTTGTCCATTCTAAAACAATTGACAATTTATATTTCTAAATTCATGTATAGCTATTAAAATTCGCAATTTAATCTCACCAAATTTATCTTTTTTACAAATAAGGTCACTAGTAATATTCACGGTCCATCTGGTATCATAATAGTAATACTAGTTCTGGGTTCTTCACGAATATAACAAATAATAATAGCAGTTCGGGAACACTATGCGATTCAAACAGCAAATAGTTAGTTAGTTTGTTCTTTTCGTGCCAAAGGCGGCACATAGGGCAGAGGTTTTAGATTCCCATGTGAAACGGTTCTTTGCTAGCAGTTGGAGATCTTGTATGGTTTTACATCCCAATAGTTTACTTTCTTGTTGGATGGTTCTTCGAAGAGTGGTCTTTGGTCTTCTACGTTTTCTTTTCCCAACTGGTGACCACATAAGGACTTGTCGATTTAGTCTCTTTTCGTCTGATCTAAGAACATGACCTAAATATTTCCACCGTCGTTTCCTTATAATATTTGATATGGGTTGTTTGTGTGTTCTATCTCTCACTGTGTTGTTAGAAACGAAATCACTCCATTTTACTTTTAATAATTTTCGTAGACATTTATTCTCAAAGCTGTCCAGTTTCTTATCAATTTTCTTTGTTGATTTCCAACTTTCATAACCGTAGGTCAGTACAGGAATCACACATGACCTAAATAATTTAACTTTTGTGCATATACTAAGGTCTTGAGATTGCCAGATATTCGTTAATTTAGTGAAGGCACTAGCTGCTATAGCAATACCAGAGTTTATTTCTTTCATCGTGTCTCCGTTGTTTGACACTTTACTACCCAAATATGTAAAATGTTCAACTTTCTCCAGTGTTTGGTCATTTATTACGATGTTGTCTGTCGAGTTTGTGAGATCCATAATTTTGGTCTTGGCAGAATTAATCTGGAGACCAACCTGTTCTGCAAGTGTGCAAAGATTGCTCGTTAGTTTGTGGGTTGCTTGTGTGGTTGAATTCAATATGGCCACGTCATCGAAACAGCAAATAACAATATGTCAAAATAAATTTCAAGAAATTCTAATTTATTGCCGGAGTTACTATGTAAGTGCACTATCGCTGATGCTTTCAATTAGCTGAAATAGATTAAACATGGTGCAGGCGATCTGAGATCAGAAACATTCATTCCAAAAAGATTTCCAGTTTTCTATGTTTTACTGTTGACAGTTTTAATAATAGATATTTCCGAAATACATGACTGAGTGTTTAAATGTCGTTGTTTTATTTCCTGTTTCGGTCAGTAGATTAACTGCTTCAGTCAGCAAATTAACTGCTTTAGTCAGCAAATTAACTACTTCCGACAGCAAATGAGTTCCTTCCGACATGAGATATTAATACATTCGGTAGCAAGGAAATAGTGAACTATATTAAGGGCTTCCTCCTCCTGCCCATGAGACCATCACCTTGTATTGGTGGGGGGTGGCTGAGTGCCTCAATGACCAGAAAAGCTATGCCGGACAAGTCAAATGAGAGAGGTCAGAGTAAATGGGACTTCCTGATCCTCCAGGTTAGACTTTGTGCGATGACGTATCCATTTTAAAAAGAACGATTTTGTAGAATCTTTAACAAGTTGTTCCACACATTCAAGCACTTGTCTGGAACCCGCAAAGAAAACGGAAATGGAGATGTTATAAACAGATTTGGATACGGAATCTTTTTGAGAAACGGAAATATGCTGGACTGTCCTGATAGACTATAAAGAAAACGACCAGGGACCTGGACAGGTGGAGGGCAACTATTGTAATAACATATGCTCTACAATAATCAAAGAAAACTAAATCAGTCTCTAGTAGTTTTCGACGACACCAATTAATTACATTTTGTAGTAAAGCCGGGATGTGTTGTGATGCAGAGATGTGGCCGCATCAGGCGGCGCCGTAAGGGGGAGGGGGACAGCATAAGCAGCGGAATCAAAATCACAATTGAAGGTTATTTTAAGGAAAACAAATTTAAGGGCGGCATTTCGAAGACTTGCATCATACTGAGAAAATATACCGCACGGCCCTGTAGTAAAGTAATAGTGAACTATATTAATGTTTTCTGATATCAACAGCGGGAGAAAAAAAGAAAGATCTAGACGAACAAAAAAGACTAACGTTTGAAGCTGAGCTCAAAGCCATGCATCTGTCCGAATGGTTAAGAGGCGCTGCTCACATTCGGGGTTCAATCCGCGGTAAGGCCAATGATTTTTTTTATGTCGAAGCATAAAGAAAAAAATGCGAGTCTGAACAGTTTCGTGATGAGTGCCCTAGCCATACGACCATTAAACTTCCCAAGCTTATGTTCCACCCCCACCCCCGTCCTACACAGCCATAAAAAGTATTACCACAAACAGGGAATACAGTTATTTTTGCAGCAAAATTAATTACATTTGTAGCAAAAAAATTATCTAATCAAGGAAAATTCAATATTTCGGACATATCAAACGACATGAGTGCCTAGAGAAGATAACTTTGAAGGGAATGGTGTCTATAAGAAGGATAAGAGGAAGACCTAGAAGACGATGGGTGCAAGATATCATTGACGATCTGAGAATGACTGCTGCTGACGCCTGTCAACTTGCACAGAACAGAGAGTTTTTCAGGACTGTTGTCATGGGAGCCAAGTTCCGGAGGGGACAAGCTATTTAATGATGATGATGAACAAAGAAATAGTGGCTTCTGATAGATTCAAAAGTAGATTTTAGAAAGAATGTTTGGAACTAGACTTACAATATTCGTGGCTTCTGATAGCACAGGATAATTACATTATGTAGCAAAGAAAGTGTGGATACTATTGTGTTTTTGCGAGATTAATTTCAATTTTTGTTTGCAACGCAACATTTTCAGAAAAATATTGAGAAAAAAAATATGGTTGGTGCGTCTCAGCACCACTGTTGATATAACCACTCTCTGGAACTCTAGGAGTGAATCATACACCCAACTTGGCACCTATCCCAACTGTTTACCTCTCCTAGGCGTGCTAAATCTTCACTTCTTATTTACAACAAGAAGGATAATATAAAGGAGGGAGCGCTATAGGAGGAGAGGAAAGTGGTAGATTGTTGATGTGTAAACACAGGAGTGAAGGTGAAAGCCAATGTCTACCCGTTGTATATGATAACACATAGGAGAAGGGAGGAGGAGGTGGGCGCTCGAACATATCAAGGGATACAAATGTAGTCAGGAATAATTAATCTGAAGACTAAGAAATATAACGATGAGGATTAGATAACAATGAATACAGAAAATGATCAAACTAATCAGAGAATGTTAGAGAGAATATGATAAGAGAATGTTAGAGAGAACATGATAAGAGAATGTTAGAGAGAATATGATAAGAAGAGAATGTTAGAGAGAATATGATAAGAGAATGTTAGAGAGAATCAACAAATTAAATGGTTTGGTCACGTAAGCAGATTACCATCAGACAGTGCACCCCAAAGAGCAATGCTGCTCCGATACAATGGGTACAAAGCAAAAGGCCTGCCACGCAAAGATGGACCTCAGAGATAACAGAGGCGACGAAAGAGACTATCTACGAAGCGCATACTAGGGCCCGTTTTAGAAATCTCTTCCTGACCTGACGCTGTGAGGCATACAGGATTCGAGAAAGAAGAAGAAGAAGAGAGAATATGATAAGAGAATGTTAGAGAGAATATGATTAGAGAATGTTAGAGAGAACATGATAAGAGAATGTTAGAGAGAACATGATCAAACTAATCAGAGAATGTTAGAGAGAACATGATCAAACTAATCAGAGAATGTTAGAGAGAACATGATAAGAAAATGTTAGAGAGAATATGATAAGAGAATGTTAGAGAGAATATGATAAGAGAATGTTAGAGAGAACATGATCAAACTAATCAGAGAATGTTAGAGAGAACATGATAAGAAAATGTTAGAGAGAATATGATAAGAGAATGTTAGAGAGAATATGATAAGAGAATGTTAGAGAGAATATGATAAGAAGAGAATGTTAGAGAGAACATGATAAGAGAATGTTAGAGAGAACATGATAAGAGAATGTTAGAGAGAATATGATAAGAAGAGAATGTTAGAGAGAATATGATAAGAGAATGTTAGAGAGAATATGATAAGAGAATGTTAGAGAGAATATGATCAAACTAATCAGAGAATGTTAGAGAGAATATGATAAGAAGAGAATGTTAGAGAGAATATGATAAGAGAATGTTAGAGAGAATATGATAAGAGAATGTTAGAGAGAACATGATCAAACTAATCAGAGAATGTTAGAGAGAACATGATCAAACTAATCAGAGAATGTTAGAGAGAACATGATCAAACTAATCAGAGAATGTTAGAGAGAACATGATCAAACTAATCAGAGAATGTTAGAGAGAATATGATAAGAGAATGTTAGAGGGAACATGATAAGAGAATGTTAGAGAGAATATGATAAGAGAATGTTAGAGAGAACATGATCAAACTAATCAGAGAATGTTAGAGAGAACATGATCAAACTAATCAGAGAATGTTAGAAAGAACATGATCAAACTAATCAGAGAATGTTAGAAAGAACATGATCAAACTAATATAAGAGAATGTTAGAAAGAACATGATCAAACTAATATAAGAGAATGTTAGAAAGAACATGATCAAACTAATATAAGAGAATGTTAGAAAGAACATGATCAAACTAATCAGAGAATGTTAGAGAGAACATGATCAAACTAATATAAGAGAATGTTAGAAAGAACATGATCAAACTAATATAAGAGAATGTTAGAGAGAACATGATCAAACTAATCAGAGAATGTTAGAGAGAACATGATCAAACTAATATAAGAGAATGTTAGAAAGAACATGATCAAACTAATCAGAGAATGTTAGAGAGAACATGATCAAACTAATATAAGAGAATGTTAGAAAGAACATGATCAAACTAATATAAGAGAATGTTAGAGAGAACATGATAAAACTAATCAGAGAATGTTAGAAAGAACATGATCAAACTAATATAAGAGAATGTTAGAGAGAACATGATCAAACTAATATAAGAGAATGTTAGAGAGAACATGATCAAACTAATATAAGAGAATGTTAGAGAGAACATGATCAAACTAATATAAGAGAATGTTAGAGAAAAGGAATGGTTAGAAATATTTAATTTATCAGTGAATAGTTTTTGGGGTCTTTTCGTACGCTCGCTATGAATTCATGCGTAGTCATGGTGTCTAATCTTACGTCGATGATTGATTTTTGCGTGAATTTTTGCTTTCCATATCACAAGTGTCCGTCGTCATTTAGTCGAGCCTTAATATGAGTAAGGTTCAGACCGCTTCTTGGCCTATTGTCTAAGATCAAAGTGTAATATCTGTTCTTACAGTGCTAGTACCCACTTTTATCTAAAATTAAAGTGTAATATCTGTTCTTACAGTGCTAGTACCCACTTTTGTCTAAGATTAAAGTGTAATATCTGTTGTTACAGTGCTAGTACCCACTTTTATCTAAAATTAAAGTGTAATATCTGTTCATACAGTGCTAGTACCCACTTTTATCTAAAATTAAAGTGTAATATCTGTTGTTACAGTGTAGTACCACTTTTGTCTAAGATTAAAGTGTAATATCTGTTGTTACAGTGCTAGTACCCACTTTTATCTAAAATTAAAGTGTAATATCTGTTCTTACAGCGCCAGTGCCGACTTGATCGCCGCCAAAGGGAGCAGTCACTAAACGACAAATGACAAAATATTACCCATTAACAAACTCCGAGCTTCCTTAATCGAAAGATTAATGACGCTTGGAGATTAAAAAACGTTTTCACGTTCATTAGTATGCTACTGGGTCCACCCGGTGTGGTAGTTCCGTGGCAGGCCCTATAAAAAAACAAAAATGTTTAAAAAAATTACCAAATATGAATTCAGGTGTACTTGTAATATGTATCCACAGGTAAAATATCAGGGAGCCTATAGTTCAACCGCTTACATCGGAATGTCCACGGTTCGTGGTCAATAGTGCATAGTTTTATTATCTTTGTTATCGATGATCCACTAATAAAAACAAAAAATAGAAATAAGTGTGCTTATTGTTAGGAGAGACAAGATGTAACAGACCAAGGATGAAATATGTTTGAGATCAAACACAAATTTGTTAGGAGAGACAAGATGTAACAGACCAAGGATGAAATATGTTTGAGATCAAACACAAATTACTTCTAAGAGTCATATCTATAAGGTGTGGGTTTGATTCTCTGCAAGAAGTCAATTCATTTTTGTTGGTGTGTTGACCCATATTATCTGATATAACCAAAACAGACTTGTTTGTTAGGTTGAATATAGTGTGACTCGGCTGAAAGAGACTTTACTCCCGTACAGAAGCAACAACAAAAGAGACTGAGACTTTAGTCCCGTACAGAAGCAGCAACAAAAGAGACTGAGGCTTTAGTCCCGTACAGAAGCAACAACAAAAGAGACTGAGGCTTTAGTCCCGTACAGAAGCAGCAACAAAAGAGACTGAGGCTTTACTCCCGTACAGAAGCAACAACAAAAGAGACTGAGGCTTTAGTCCCGTACAGAAGCAGCAACAAAAGAGACTGAGGCTTTACTCCCGTACAGAAGCAACAACAAAAGAGACTGAGACTTTAGTCCCGTACAGAAGTAACAACAAAAGAGACTGAGACTTTACTCCCGTACAGAAGCAGCAACAAAAGAGACTTATTTCTGAGGTTGAATATGATGTAACTCGGCTGAAAGAAGCTTTACTCCCGTACAGAAACAACAAACAAACATGGCGAAAGTAATGACATAATATGTTATCTAAGTTTCATATCAAATGTTATCTCTAATGATTTTCCAACAATATCTGTTTCTGGTAATGGTGGTACATTCTTCCACACTGTTCAATAGCAATCACTTAATGTGTCCTTCCTCTTTCTATCTTTGTATTTGTCTTTCCCACTTGTCGTCAACCTTTCATTTTAGTATTGTTTTCAACACAGTTTATTGTCTGGCTGTGCGTTCCAAAATATTGCATATTTCATCTCTTGAATTCATCCATGTTTCGTTAAAAAAAATATGTTTTAAAAAAAAAACAATTTTCTTTATTTTTTCCGAAATTATATTACATTTCTCTTCCCATCTTTACTTTTGTCAATAAAAATAATTAATAAATAAATGCTTAAATATGAAATAAAACATCAACAATTCACTCATTTATTGATCATCAAGTTAGTTAGTTAGTTAGTTAGTTAGTTTATTCCTTTCGAGCCAAAGGCGGCACATAGAGCAGAGGTTTTAGATCTCCATGTGATACGGTTCTTTGCTAGCAGTTGGAGATCTTGTATGGTTTTACATCCCAATAGTTTACTTTCTTGTAGGATTGTTCTTCGAAGAGTGGTCTTTGGTCTTCCCCGTTTTCTTTTCCTAACTGGTGACCACATAAGGATTTGTCGATTTAGTCTTTTTTCTTCTGATCTAAGAACATGACCTAAATATTTCCACCTTCGTTTCCTTATAATATTTGATACGGGTTGTTGGTGTGTTCTATCTCTCACTGATCATATGATCGCATATGATCATCAAGTGCGTATCATTTATTGATCATCAAGGAGCGTATCATTTATAGGGCGTTGCTCTCTTTGAGCGCATCTGAAATTCACTCTGTCTCTAGACAGTTCATTTATTACAAAACTAAATTCAAGAAAGCAAGTCAAACTTTCTATTGCTCAGCAAAATCTGGAAAACTAAATGATTGAATCTTTAAAACAAAACTTCAAATAAATAGAAACATTGTCTTGGGTGTATTATTATTATACAGTAATATGTGCTGAAAGATGATCACAACATCATAGACAAAATGTAGACATTTGGTTATATGCTGAAAGATGATCACAACATCATAGACAAAATGTAGACATTTGGTTATATGCTGAAAGATGATCACAACATCATAGACAAAATGTAGACATTTGGTTATATGCTGAAAGATGACCACAACATCATAGACAAAATGTAGACATTTGGTTATATGCTGAAAGATGATCACAACATCATAGACAAAATGTAGACATTTGGTTATATGCTGAAAGATGATCACAACATCATAGACAAAATGTAGACATTTGGTTATATGCTGAAAGATGGTCACAACATCATAGACAAAATGTAGACATTTGGTTATATGCTGAAAGATGATCACAACATCATACACAAAATGTAGACATTTGGTTATATGCTGAAAGATGACCACAACATCATACACAAAATGTAGACATTTGGCCTAGTCCATCTCCGTCTCCATCTTTTAATGAAAGTCTCTAATTATGCTCAGTTTTATAAGCTCTTCCGTTGCCATCTTTTTTCTCTAGACAAATTATTCTTCTTAAGAATTTATTTTGTAGTCTATTATCAATATTACTTTTACTACTACAACAACTACTACTATCACTACTACTACAACTATTACTACTACTATTACTACTACTACAATTACTATTACTACTACTACTACTACTGCTACTATTACTACTACTACTATTACTACTACTATCACTACTACTACAACTATTACTACTACTATTATTACTACTACAATTACTATTACTACTACTACTACTACTGCTACTACTACTATTACCACTACTACTATTACTACTACTATTACTACTACTACAACTATTACTACTACTACTATTATTACTACTACTACTACTACTACTATTACTGCTACGACAACTGCTACTACTACTATTACTACTACTACTACTACCACTACTACTACTACTACTATTACTACTGCTGCTTCTACTATTACTACTACTGCTACTACTATTACTACTATTACAACTACTCCTATTACTGTTACTACTACTATTACTACTATTACAACTACTCCTATTACTGTTACTACTACTATTACTACTATTACAACTACTCCTATTACTGTTACTACTACTATTACTACTATTACAACTACTCCTATTACTGTTACTACTACTATTACTACTATTACAACTACTCCTATTACTGTTACTACTACTATTACTACTATTACAACTACTCCTATTACTGTTACTACTACTACTACTATCACCTCCTCGTGTTCATGGTGAAACATGCAAACACAGTTCACTCTTTCCGTTGAAACATATTATTTATCATTGTCATGAGTTTTGCTTATAATCTCTTTGTCTCGCTAACCTTCCTTTTCTACTGTTTTTCTTTTATTTCTCATAAAATATTGCGTCTTCCCCATTTCGTTGTTCCATGAGGGTTCCAGCGAAGTGAAAATCTAGGTGTGTTCTGACAAATAGTTGTACAATATTTATTTGAAAGTTGCATTTTGGAGAAAATATACACGTCTTGGAACAGTTGATTGAGGTTTGTAGATACAACACAATGTTCATCTTCCATACAACTTTTGTGAGAAGGATTGTGGATGTGTTCCGGTCAAAAATTATCTCTAACCAAGAACTGCTTACAGAGTGTCAGCAAGAGAATATGAGCACCATCATTCAACCAAGAACTGCTTACAGAGTGTCAACGAGAGAATATGAGCACCATCATTCAAAAGAGACGCTGGAGATGGATTGGACATGTGATACGCGTGGAGACTAACTCTGTCACGAAAACTCCACTAAGATGGACAACAGAGGATAAATAAAAACGTAGAAGACCCAACACGACATGGGGGAGATCAGTAGAACAAGATCTGAAAGAAACGAACCATAGCTGGAACACACAATACAGAAAGCAGCCAAGAATAGAACAAATGTGTGCAATTGTTGCTGCACTAAAAGAGAAAAGTGTCACGTGTTAGAGAGAAAGAGAGAGAAAGAGAGAGAAAGAGAACAAGAGAGAGAGTTCAGATTGATTCATTGATTGATTAACTGATTGGCTGATTGATCGGACCATCATCATTGCACTTCAGTAAGTAACCATGTATCCTCCGATCTTTTTCTCACACATGAAGATCTCAGCGACAGTGCACGACATCTGTAGCACCGTACGTATTCCGATATTGTAAACCTAAAAATACTTCACGACCTATTGTGAAGTTTCGTCGTCAATGATATTATTTTACTGTAAACCTTTACATTATCGATATCCTACATTTCTACTGCAACTATTTGTTGTATTTTATTTTTGATTCAATTTTTACTTTCCTTATTTATTGTCATCGATTCTCTTTTACCTCATTCGTATCTTGTATTATTTATTGATACCGCCCTTTTGTTTACTTTATTTGTTATCTTGTATTATTCAATGATACAGCTCTTTTGTTTACTTTATTTGTTATCTTGTATTATTCAATGATACAGCTCTTTTGTTTACTTTATTTGTTATCTTGTATTATTCAATGATACAGCTCTTTTGTTTACTTTATTTGTTATCTTGTATTATTTATTGATACAGCTCTTTTGTTTACTTTATTTGTTATCTTGTATTATTCAATGATACAGCTCTTTTGTTTACCTTATTTGTTATCTTGTATTATTTATTGATACAGCTCTTTTGTTTACCTTATTTGTTATCTTGTATTATTCAATGATACAGCTCTTTTGTTTACCTTATTTGTTATCTTGTATTATTTATTGATACAGCTCTTTTGTTTACCTTATTTGTTATCTTGTATTATTCAATGATACAGCTCTTTTGTTTACCTTATTTGTTATCTTGTATTATTTATTGATACAGCTCTTTTGTTTACCTTATTTGTTATCTTGTATTATTTATTGATACAGCTCTTTTGTTTACCTTATTTGTTATCTTGTATTATTTATTGATACAGCTCTTTTGTTTACCTTATTTGTTATCTTGTATTATTTATTGATACAGCTCTTTTGTTTACTTTATTTGTTATCTTGTATTATTCAATGATACAGCTCTTTTGTTTACTTTATTTGTTATCTTGTATTATTTATTGATACAGCTCTTTTGTTTACCTTATTTGTTATCTTGTATTATTCAATGATACAGCTCTTTTGTTTACTTTATTTGTTATCTTGTATTATTCAATGATACAGCTCTTTTGTTTACCTTATTTGTTATCTTGTATTATTTATTGATACAGCTCTTTTGTTTACCTTATTTGTTATCTTGTATTATTCAATGATACAGCTCTTTTGTTTACCTTATTTGTTATCTTGTATTATTTATTGATACAGCTCTTTTGTTTACCTTATTTGTTATCTTGTATTATTCAATGATACAGCTCTTTTGTTTACCTTATTTGTTATCTTGTATTATTTATTGATACAGCTCTTTTGTTTACCTTATTTGTTATCTTGTATTATTTATTGATACAGCTCTTTTGTTTACCTTATTTGTTATCTTGTATTATTTATTGATACAGCTCTTTTGTTTACCTTATTTGTTATCTTGTATTATTTATTGATACAGCTCTTTTGTTTACCTTATTTGTTATCTTGTATTATTCAATGATACAGCTCTTTTGTTTACTTTATTTGTTATCTTGTATTATTCAATGATACAGCTCTTTTGTTTACTTTATTTGTTATCTTGTATTATTCAATGATACAGCTCTTTTGTTTACCTTATTTGTTATCTTGTATTATTCAATGATACAGCTCTTTTGTTTACTTTATTTGTTATCTTGTATTATTCAATGATACAGCTCTTTTGTTTACCTTATTTGTTATCTTGTATTATTCAATGATACAGCTCTTTTGTTTACCTTATTTGTTATCTTGTATTATTTATTGATACAGCTCTTTTAGTAGAAACAACAATTTAGCTTGAGCCGAACTTTATCAAATTTTGTTTCGTTAGATCATTGTGATCAAAATATTAGATTAGTGATTATCATTATCTTTGCACTTGGCACATGTTTATATGTGTCAGCACTTAGCACATGTTTATGTGTACCCAGCACAGCACATGTTTATATGTGTCAGCACTTGCACATGTTTATATGTGTCCAGCACTTGGCACATGTTTATATGTATCCAGCACTTGGCACATGTTTATATGTATCCAGCACTTGGCACATGTTTATATGTGTCAGCACTTGCACATGTTTATATGTGTCAGCACTCAGCACATGTTTATATGTATCCAGCACTTGGCACATGTTTATATGTGTCCAGCACTTGGCACATGCTTATATGTGTCCAGCACTCGGTACAAGTTTATGTGTGTCCAGATCTTCTCAGTATTTACATCTGCGTATTTTGACTGATCCTGTCTGTTCTGTGTTGATTAATCAAATGTCTAGTACCACTAACAAAGTGTTCATATCTGGTAGCTCCAGGTTCCAGTCTTATCACCTTCACTCTGGAATTTTAATGCAAATTCATATGTGTCTTTAACAACCGTCTGCAATTCGATCTGCTTCTGTTATGGTATTGATGATATCTGACATGTCTGCGCTGTTCACCCTTCCTCGACCATTGTTGTGTCAGCCAGTAGAATTGCACGCGCATTGCCTTAACGTCCGTATGACCAAGGGCGGAAATAGGTGCTTTCTTTATGATTTGTAATCAACTCAGTGTGTCGCACCGTTCGTGTCGTATGTAATGTACTCAGCGTGTCGCACCGTTCGTGTCGTATGTAATGTACTTAGTGTGTCGCACCGTTCGTGTCGTATGTAATCAACTCAGCGTGGCGCACCGTTCGTGTCGTATGTAATGTACTTAGTGTGTCGCACTATTCACGTCGTATGTAACCAGACTAGATTTTGTATGTCTTCTTTCTTCTTCTTTCGTCTTTACCTAAACCATGTTTTGTCTCACATCGTCAGGATAAGAAAATATTTCTAGAACGGGCTTTCGTGTGCGCTTCATAATTAATGTTTTTCACTGCCTCTGTTATTTCTGAGACCCACATTTTGTGTTTACCGTGAACGACCTTTTGTTTTGTATCCCCTCTATCGGAGTAGCATGTCTCTTTGAGGAGCACTGTCTGTTGGTAATCTGTTTGTCTAACAAACGTCACGATGGCCTGGAGAGAAGAGTATTAGAGGGCAGGGTTCCAGGAGCACAGGCAGACCAAGAAGAAGATGGCTACAAGATATTAAAGAAGCCTTGAACATGACCATTGACGAAGTGGGTAAACTGGCAAGAGACAAAGTGAATTTCAGATGTGCTGCAAAGAAAACAACGTCCTATAAAGGATACGCATCTTAATGATGAGTATAATTAATAGTACGTGCAATTCCAATGTTGTATCAATCCTAACATATGCCAGTGAGAGTTGTTGTATCAATCATAACATATGCCAGTGAGGGTTGTTGTATCAATCCTAACATATGCCAGTGAGAGTTGTTGTATCAATCCTAACATATGCCAGTGAGAGTTGTTGTATCAATCACAAAAGCTTCAACAGCTAATTCTCATCCTATGTACGAAAGAATGAACGAATTCGGAAGGGGCAGAATACAGAGAACAAGCTTCGTAAAAAACGCGAAAGCACTGATCGTAGACCATCCGGTCCTAGCAAACTGTAAAGCCAAATCAATCCCGGCAACAAATAAGTGCCCGCCGTGGAAAAAAAATGCCGAAACTAAGGGAATCAATCCCATTCATACTGAAAAACGGACAGCAAGAAAACCTCGAAAGAAGAGCGGCCACAGACAAATACATAGAGACAGAGTACCCTGAAAAATAAGTGGTTACACGTCTATACAGACGGATCGGCTAGGAACGCAATCAGCGATGGCGGAGGAGAAATAGTGCTTAAACTCTCAAAGAAAGTGACGGTCACAAAAGCGATTGCCACAGACAAATACTCAAATAACTACCGGGCAGAGGCAATAAGAACCGCAGTCGAAATGATCCTAGAGAGTAGAGGCTCCTCTCGCAACAAAGTTGTAATATTCACCGATGCTCTATCGGTCATCACGGCACTTAAAGGCGTAGGCAAAACAGAGCTGAATGAGCTCAAAGCGACCCTCGATGAACTAGCGCGCTCTCTCAAACGCACCGTCATTCAGTGGATCCCATCACACTGCAATATAAGCGAAAATGAAGATGCAGACAAGTTAACTAAAGAAGGCAGGCGACTACCTCAAACTGATTTCGAAATCAGTTATGAGGAAGCCAGAATAACCATCGGCTGGCACTACAGAGACAAATGGACAAAAGATCATCCTCAGGCTAACAACAGCGACGGATATTATGGTCTGTCTCGTAGTGAACAAGATGCCATACTTCGCCTCCGTACCGGCTACAACAAGCTCCGCGCCCACATGTTTCACAAATTTAAAATTGGCACAACTAGCCTGTGTTCCTGCAAAAAGGCGGGCATGACGGCAGAACACATTCTGCAAGATTGTCAACTGATAGAAGGCATAAGAAAAGAAACCTGGCCCCATAACACAGAGCTTCGCGAGAAGCTGTACGGAGGAACAGGGTCCCTTAAAACCACGGTAAAATTCATGATAAAAGTTGGTTCATCAGTCTAGGCCGGGATCGAGAGAAAAGAATCAATCTCAACATATGCCAGCGAGAGTTGTATCAATCCTAACATATGCCAGCGAGAGTTGTTTCAATCCTAACATATGCCAGCGAGAGTTGTTTCAATCCTAACATATGCCAGCGAGAGTTGTTTCAATCCTAACATATGCCAGCGAGAGTTGTATTAATCCTAACATATGTCAGCGAGAGTGTTATCAATCATATATGCCAGCGAGAGTTGTATTAATAATCCTAACATATGCCAGCGAGAGTTGTATTAATAATCCTAACATATGCCAGCGAGAGTTGTATTAATAATCCTAACATATGTCAGTGAGAGTTGTTGTATTAATAATCCTAAAATATGCCAGTGAGAGAAATATATATATATATATATATATATATATAGACATAAAATGGAATGAATTCAGGAGAAGTGATGAAATCAGAGCAATGTCTGGTCCACCACTAGTAACAACTGTTATAAGAAGGAGAAGATGGAGATATGTTTTGGTTTACCTTGAGAAGAAACGATCAAAGAATATCAAAAGCAGGTATTAAAGTGAGATGCAAAGGTTTCAACAAAGTAAGGACGCCCATGAAAAATCCTGAAACTAACTTTGCAGAGAGAGGCAAGAAATATCGAACTTAAATACATGGAGGAGATTGGACGAGTTGCCCAGGACAGAGCGGTATGGAGAAATGACATTCAGGCTCTACTTAACGTATAACGGTACGAGATATATATATATATATACTAATAGTAGGTTGAATTAGAGAAGCGGAACTTGTAGAGAAGCTGTTAACTCTAGAATAGAAGGTTAAACCTAATGATACATGAGAACGCAGGTGTTTTCGGGCAGGGCTGGAATCTACAGGTAAACGTCAGAACAATTGGAACAGGTAGCAATAGTATATCAGTGTGTGTGCTGGTATGTGTGTGTATCCTAGAAATAGCGGCGCGTGCTTGCACGTACGAGTACACATTTATGTGTGTGGGAAAAACGGTGAGATAAAGTAAAGTGTTTAAAACGTGACAGTTATGTGCTGACGTTGTAAGATAGATAGCATATGGGAGGCACCGTGTTGTATTATGGGAAATGTGCACGTGATCCAGGTTGAGTTTGACTTGCTAGTCAGTTTGAGAGTTAGGGTTTATGAACGGGTAGTGTATATGTGTGCTAGAGGAGGGTATGTGGGAGAGGAGGGTATGCGTGTGAGAAGATGTGTGTTAGATGAGGTATGTGCGAAAGGATGGCGGATGTGTGTGTGTGTGTGTGTGTTAAAGTATAGTATTTGTGAGAAGATGATGTGTGTGAGGAGAGATTATGTGCGGTATGAAATGATGATGTGTGGGAGACGAAGTGTGGTGTGTTGGCAAGTGAAGGATATGTGTATTAGTATGGTATGTCTGCTAACGTATAACAGAAGACGGTACCATTTACGATTGTTGAACCCACTGCCTTGTGAAGGGTGCTCAGGTTTACGATTGTTGAACCCATGGCCATGTGAATGGGTGCTCGGGAGAACTAAATGCTAAGGGAGTAAGTCCTGATAGAAAATCCCCAAGTGGCATGCCGCATCTATGGAGAGGACCGAGTTATCGGGTACAAACCCGGTGCAGTGAGGTTAATCTTGTGGCTGTAGATCCATTTCATACGCTTGTGTTCCCTTATAGCGGATCCTTCCTTTACCAACCCTTTTTTTTAATTCTTTCTTTCCATCTAAATGTTGAATAAATTTATCATGTTTTTGTTGTAATGTGGTCAGAATAAAATTGTAATTTAGTTTGATTTGTTGAAGAAATCGTGTTACTCTCTAGCATCGCGTGAGATTTACTTGTGGCATTTTTTGCGACCGTAACGGCTCTCAAGTCAAGTCACATTCAGTTGAGTACCAAAGATACACTGGCAGTTGAGTACCAGACATACACTGGCAGTTGAGTACCAGAGATACACTGGCAGTTGAGTACCAGAGATACACTGGCAGTTGAGGAGATACATTGGCAGTTGAGTACCAGACATACACTGGCAGTTGAGTACCAGAGATACACTGGCAGTTGAGTACCAGAGATACACTGGCAGTTGAGTACCAGAGATACACTGGCAAGTAAAGGTAGTCGGTGTAATGTTGATTACATTACCTGCCGTTTGTCATAGATCAAAGAAAAAACTGGTCTAACACATTATGCCCCAATATACCACAGGGTATGAAAACGGGTTTCTTTATTTTTTTGTAATGTTAAATTGTACATTTCGTTATTATTTTACTCAACAAATTATTTCGGATAGAATGTTTACATGACCGACAAAAAGTGGAAAACAAATTTTTGTCTCACGTGTTTTGATAAGCAAAAAAATTTTGATCCGAGTTTTAAATTGATATTCTTTCTCGCCTGTGTGGTGCCGAGGCTCACAAGGAGCAAAGAATAGTACCGCTACGACCTACAAGGCATGTCGTAAGAGGCGACTGAGGTGGGCCTAGGAAGCTACCTAGTAAAGAAAAAGCGTCGAAAGAAATCGGATATGCTGGACTACTTGTAGGCGTATAACTGGCACGTACAATCGCTTTTAGGCTCAGATCACATACAAATTACAAAGAGTGGTTAACAAGTGGTCGATATGGAGCTGTCAAAAGGAAGAAGAAGAAAAAGAAGAAGAAGAATAGAAGTATTTATATTCTCAGTTTACAAATGGTGCAACTACGTTATCGCAGTGCAAGCTCAATGACCTGTTATAACCGCTAGGTGAACACGTTTTATACTTTTACGTTTTGAAACACCTTAACTAAATCATAAATGCGATAACAAAAGAACGTAAACAAGTGTTAACCTGTTGTGACAAACTTTAATTGTTTTCAGAAATAAGTTATCTAAATTTCATGATTCCAGAGTTTGACGATCTCAAGATTTTGCTCTGACACACACGCAGACAATGAGTTTTATCATTCAGATTTCTCATCTCGTTTATCATATCTAGTCAAGATTGAAGCAGCTTTCAGTTCGTACCTCCATGGGCTTGTGAACCGGAAGTGTTTAGACGATAACTACAGTAACAAAAGAATGAAACCAGACGATAAGAACACTATCTTCTTCTTCATCTTTCAATTCCCAACGGAGCACAGGACTTCAACAAACTTCTTCTAGTCATCTCTCTCTCTCTTTCTCTCTCTCTCTCTTTCTCTCTCTCTCTCCCTCCATCCAAAAACATTATCATTGTTATAATGTATACTAAAATATCTCAGCCTATCACAGAAAATAAATAAATACTTGTATATTGTTTCTGAAACTTCAACCTGATATCTTTTGAAGACGTAAATTAACTCTAACTCAAGATAGTGCATAACTTTCGGTATGTTATATAAGATATAAGATGATGAGTCATGCTATTACTCAGCCATCCTCACTTCTCAACCACACAGGTCTAGAATGATTGTAAAACGTCTGCATACCAAAGCTTCCATGCAAGTCTATAAGTATCTGCAGGTTGTATTGCGCAATCTTTCATATTTACAAGAACCGTCCTCATTTTCTCTCACAGACAGAAACATTTCCGTTAAACGTACAACTACTTACTGTTAAACGTCTTACTACTTACTGTTAACTTACAACTCTACTGTTAAAGCTTACCAACCATCTTCTTTAAACTTACCACTACTTCTGTTAAACTACCACTACTGTTAAACTACCATATTACTTAAACCTATTAACTTACAACTACTACACTGTTAAACCAACTTAGTAAACCAACTACTTACTGTTAAACTTACAACTACTACTGTTAAACTACTTACTACTATGTTAAACTTACCAACTACTTACTGTTAAACTTACCAACTACTCATGTTAAACTTACCAACTACTTACTTTAAACTTACCACTACTTACTGTTAAACTTACCAACTACTTGCTGTTAAACGTACCACTACTTCTGTTAACCACTACTTCGTTCTTACCAGTCTACTTCTGTAAAAGCTGTACTATACTTACTGTTTTACATACTTGCTGTTAACGTCTAACTGTCTGTCGTCGTCCATCTTTGCGTGGTTTTCCTCTTGATTTGTACTCATTATACTTTTTCTGTGTGGCTCTCTGTGGTAGGCGATACTAGGGCATTCTGGTCAGGTGTCCAAACCATTTAATCTGTTGTTCTTTTATGAATTGCATGACTGGTTTGACATCCAGTCTTCTCTGATTTCTTCATTTCTAATTGTGTCTCTTATTGTCACACCTGCAGCTCTTCTAAGACACCTCATCTCTGTCGTTATGATTTTCCGCTCATTAGCTGCTGTTATTGGCCATGTTTGACACTGGTAACATAGTGTTCAGAAAATCGTTCTTATGAGATTTGCTTAGTTGTTAGTGGTAACTCTTAGTGACAACAGTATGTTAACTGTCTCAGTACTTGGTTAGCGGTATCTCTTTATGTGACAACAGTGGTGTTAACTGTCCCAGTACTTGGTTAGCTTTTGTGCAACGATTGCTGATTTCGCTATCGATACTTCCATCTGCTGTGAAATTGCTCCTAAGTATTTATTTGGCCTCACTTGTTTGTTTTATGTCTACGTTCTGGAGTTTTATTGTAAGGCTTTCTAGTTGTCTACTTATGGCCATTGTCTCTGTCTTTATTATATTTATTTTCATGTTGTACTCCTCACCCTTGATGTTAACTAAGCTCAAATGGTTCTGGAGAGATTCTTCATTTTCTGCAATCAGTACTTGGTCATCTGCAAATAAAAGTTCTGATATATTATTTTCTTCCTCTATTCTTGCTTCTCTACTTATGTTGTCCATGTATGTTATAAACAGCAGTGGGAGAGCACACATCCCTGTCTAACTCCTGAGTTTACTGTGAATGTTTTTGATGTTCCAGCTTTTGTTCTTATGTAACTTGTATTTGAAATGTATAAACTCTTGCAGACCTTGATGAGATGTTTGCTGATTCCATATTTTCTTAAACAATCCATAGTTTGTTTCTATCGACTCTGTCGAAGGCCTACTACTTACTGTTAAACTTACTAAATACTTACTGTTAAAGGTAACAACTACTTATTTTTAAACTTACTAAATACTTACTGTTAAACTTACTAACTACTATCCAGATTTAATCCCTGTAAGACCAATTAGTGTTTTTATTGTTTTTTGTCGGAAGCATAAAGAAAAATCCTAACCTGAACAATTTCTCCGCGACGACTGCACTAACCATGTGGCTATTTAATTCTACTGACGAATGTCCATCCTTGCACTATACCTCTCTAAAAGCGGCATTACCGGTAATATCAACAGTTTTTTAATTTTATTATTGCGATTACTGCTGCTGTTCATTGTTTTCTTGCTATTGTTGCTGCTGTTCATTGTTCTTCTATTTGCTGCTATTCTCTTGTTATAGTAGTAATTGTTGCGCCGCAGCTGCTATATATTTTGCTGCTGTTGATGTTCAATTTTGCTGTGATTGGTGATTTTCCATTCATGAAATGTATATTTTAATAACCATCTTCTTTATACATTTCCATTTATTTTATGAAAGAAACATACATTGATGTTATATTTAATTCCCCAGAACTCATGATGTTATATTTAATTCCCAGGTCTCATACAATGATGTTATATTTAATTCTCAGATCTCATACATAGATGTTATATTTAATTCCCAGGTCTCATACATAGATGTTATATTTAATTCCCAGAACTCATAGATGTTATATTTAATTCCCAGAACTCATTGATGTTATATTTAATTCTCATATCTCTACATAGATGTTATATTTAATTCTCAGATCTCATACATGATGTTATATTTAATTCCAGATCATTGATGTTATATTTAATTCTCATATCTCTTACATAGATGTTATATTTAATTCCCAGATCTCATTGATGTTATATTTAATTCTCATATCTCTTACATAGATGTTATATTTAATTCCCAGATCTCATTGATGTTATATTTAATTCTCAGTCTCATACATGATGTTATATTTAATTCCCAGGTCTCATACATAGATGTTATATTTAATTCCCAGAACTCATAGATGTTATATTTAATTCTCAGGTCTCATACATTGATGTTATATTTAATTCCCAGGTCTCATACATTGATGTTATATTTAATTCCCAGAACTCATAGATGTTATATTTAATTCCCAGGTCTCATACATTGATGTTATATTTAATTCCCAGGTCTCATACATTGATGTTATATTTAATTCCCAGGTCTCATAGATGTTATATTTAATTCCCAGGTCTCATACATGTTATATTTAATTCCAGTCTCATACATTGATGTTATATTTAATTCCCAGATCTCATACATTGATGCACATTGATGTTATATTTAATTCCCAGATCTCATACATTGATGCACATTGATGTTATATTTAATTCCCAGATCTCATACATTGATGTTATATTTAATTCCCAGATCTCATCATTGATGTTATATTTAATTCTCAATCTCATACATTGATGTTATATTTAATTCCCAGGTCTCGGAATCGTGTAAGTAATGGATTAGACGTTCCGTATCGACATTAGACAAAAGCAGTTATAATTAATTCGAGGAACCCTTGATGTATATTCTGCAAACCAGTGAGTACTGCCTATTTTAATTAACATAAATACATCAGTATGTTAAATCCTTCAAGACAATCAGAAATAAAACAAGAAACACAAACAACTAAAACCATGACATGACATCTTCGACCATTTAATCCCAGGCACCATCTTTATCTCCGACCTCAGGTAACATCAACAGTAAAAGTAGACCAAGTTTTCCATCTGTTAGTCTACAAGATTACCTCGATAACACCAACTGCAGCTGAAAATCGCTGTCTTCCATTAGATGGATAAAGCGTCCGCTGGGAGAGAAAGCGTCATCATCGTTATCGAACACCAAGATGATGAGAAGAAGAAAGAAACTACATCGGATTTGCCCGGATCCGATCAAAGTACAAGAAAAAACCAGTCATACCAAGAACAACCACAACTTCGAAAGCAGAAACCAGGTGAGTGAAAAATTAGGTTAGATCTTAAACGAGAATACAGCTCTAATGCAGGTGTTTTAATCGTCTTTTTCTTCTCTGCCAACATTTGTTTCTTTATAGAAGTGTTGGGGAAAGGGGTGTGATTTTGTGTGTGCTTGTTCTAATGCACTTTGTAAGCTGTTTTCATTTTCTTAAATCTGTTCTTGATGTCGTCGCTCCATCTTTTGCGTGGTCTTCCTCTCACTCTGTACTCGTTACACATTTTCAGTGTGGCTCTTTGTGGTAGACGAGAACAGGGCATTCTTGTCAGTTGTCCAAACCATTTAATCCGTTGTTCTTTTATGAATTGCATGACTGGTTTCACATCCAGTCTTCTTCTGATTTCTTCATTTCTAATTTGTCTCTTATTCTCACACCTGCAGCTCTTCTAAGACACATCCTCTCCATCTTAGAAGACATAGTTCGGTGCGCAGGCAATGGACTGAATCACTACAAGCATCAACAATTTGCAGAATCAACTTATCTTCGTTCCGGGCACATGGTGTCGTTGGCAATGAGAGAGCAGATAGGCTGGCTGGCTCTGCCACCATATCAGAGGGCCAGCCAATGGATAGAGCTGATATTTTGAACGCCCTCATAGAGTGTGGCCGCAAAGAAGATTTTCGTTTAAACCAATCCACGTCAACTACTAGATTGCAGGAGCTGGATTTGAAGATTGGAGTAAGAAAATAACAGCATAACAGGTATGTGAGTAGATCATCAATCAAAATCGAACTGGTACGGTCAGTCGCTGGACGCTGTTGAAGATATTGCGAAGGAGATCGGAGCACCTATGGATATGTCCGGAAATGCAATGAAGATATTCCAACCTGAAACTGAAACATCATCTCCGTCGTACACAGTGAAGGTATGCGCTTGTGATCAATGAGTTTTAGTTATATAATAACTTTCGTGCAAATATGATTTTACCAGCGTTGTGGATTCAACTATTTTGGATCAGCAACAAATGCACACAGTACTTCTCTGTTTTTGACCGTTCTCTGTATTGTGCACCAGCTGTGGTGTATTTCCTTCAGTTCTTGTTTTACTTTTCTTCTCCAGATTGTGTTAAGTCTTCCACGTTATCCTCAACGATCTTGTCAATCTCAGTGCAGTTTTTGTGACATTGTCTCCATGCATATCACATGATGGTGTTCATATTTTCTTGTTGACACCGTGTAAGCAGTTCTTGGTTACATGATGGTGTTCATATTTTCTTGTTGACACCGTGTAAGCAGTTCTTGGTTACATGATGGTGTTCATATTTTCTTGTTGACACCGTGTAAGCAGTTCTTGGTTACATGATGGTGTTCATATTTTCTTCTTGACACCGTGTAAGCAGTTCTTGGTTACATGATGGTGTTCATATTTTCTTGTTGACACCGTGTAAGCAGTTCTTGGTTACATGATGGTGTTCATATTTTCTTGTTGACACCGTGTAAGCAGCTCTTGGTTACATGATGGTGTTCATATTTTCTTGTTGACACCGTGTAAGCAGTTCTTGGTTACATGATGGTGTTCATATTTTCTTGTTGACACCGTGTAAGCAGTTCTTGGTTACATGATGGTGTTCATATTTTCTTGTTGACACCGTGTAAGCAGTTCTTGGTTACATGATGGTGTTCATATTTTCTTGTTGACACCGTGTAAGCAGCTCTTGGTTACAGATGGTGTTCATATTTTCTTCTGACACCGGTAGCAGTTCTTGGTTACATGATGGTGTTATATTTTCTTGTTGACACCGTTAAGCAGTTCTTGGTTACATGATGGTTTCATATTTCTTGTTGACACCGTGTAAGCAGCTCTTGGTTACATGGTGGTGTTCATATTTTCTTGTTGACACCGTGTAAGCAGTTCTTGGTTACATGATGGTGTTCATATTTTCTTGTTGACACCGTGTAAGCAGTTCTTGGTTACATGATGGTGTTCATATTTTCTTGTTGACACCGTGTAAGCAGCTCTTGGTTAGAGAAAGTATTTGGCCAGAACACGAGTAAGGACTTTCACAGATTAAGTGTATGAAAGTTGGAGAGTTTTGTAGAGCCTCATATATATATCTATCTTGTAGTTTTTAATTTATTGTTAATTATATTTTAGGGACAATAGTTTGTTATTTTTACTTTGTAGAACTATCTGTCCTCGTGTTTTGATATCGTGTCTTCTTAAGTTGAAGTCGTTGCCCGTCTGCCCAGCGTGTTCGTAGCGCGTTGGACTACAGGTGACTATCCCTCTGTGTGTGCGGGTTCAATTCCGCTGGATGGCAGAAAAAGTCACAGATTCCCCAGATTTACGGTGTTCGTGGCACCTAACCGAAGGGTTACGATGTCCATGGCACCGAGCCGAAGAGCTGAAAAGCAGCTCGTGTTCCTATGGACCGGGAAAAAAAAAAAAGTTGAAGTCGTCAGTGTATTGTCGAGACCCAAAAGGGAAGTAAAGAGTTGTAACACTGCATCCTACAAGGCCTGTCGTAAGAGGCGACTACGGAGGGTAGAGCTTGTGGCTGGCTACCTCACCCCATAGAAAAAAATAAGCCAACATCTGCAACAAACATGGATAGTACAACAATAATAATAAATAACCTAATTCAACCATCGAAACCAGGGGGAAATCCCCAAACAGAGGGGCAAATGACGTATCGCCCGGAAAGACGACACATATTGAGATGACCGACCGGAAGCATTGCAAGACAGGCACTGTTTTGAAACCCACAGGGAATGAGAAGTAGGAGAAGGCCTATACATACCTGAGAAGAGAGCTGGTCACTGATATTAAAAGATAGGAAAATCATGGAAATAACTAGAAGGGATGGCAGGAGAGAGGAAGAGTTGGAAGAAGTTTGTTGACGACATGTGATCCGTCGGGACTGTGAGAAGAAGAAGAATTTGAAATATATTTACTTTTAAGTAATATTGACATAACTAGAGTGGAATATAAATCAGTTATTATGTTAGTGTTATTCATATGTGTATACTTTCTTATTTGCTTGTAGAAAAAACAGCAAGGAACCTTTCGACAGGAGAATCAACAAGTGAGCATGGCATAGACCTGGGCAGAAGTAGAAGCAAACCTGGAGTGCAGTTTTCTGAAGTGTCCCCGAAGCGTGATGTTAGTGATATCATGCAGTTCTTCCAGGAACAGGAGAAAAGCCTACAGGAGCGTTTCTTATCTCTGCCCAAGAAAAGCCAGCAAAAGCAGCGTTCGCCAAGCCCTAAGCTTCAGCATGCAGCAGGTCTGGAGCACCTTGATAATCTCATCCGTCTTATGGAGCAGCTCACCTCCCTGAAGGATGAGAACAGCCGGCTTCGCAAACGCTGCGACTACCTCGAGAGCACGAAAATACTACTCCAGGCAAAGAGAGATCTTTCGTTTGAAAGCAGCAGTTCGTCCTCGGGGTTCATGACATTACCGCCAAAGCATAAACAACATGAACACCATCCCCACCTCCCTCATCATCAAATTGAACAAGAAGCTCTAACAACAGATGAACTTCGTCTTCGTGACAGTAGCAGTAGATTAACTCGACCTAGAATATCCAGTGCGGAAGAACTTGAATATATCGAGATCATAGATTCATCCTCAGATCAAACACCTAAAAAACCGAAATCCGCAATGCACAAAAGAAGTTTTTCTACTGGATCATTAGAAGTGCCATCAGAAATGTCAGCAGACGTAGGGAGAGTGGACAACAGAAAGAGAATTAAAGGTAAAACTGGCCGGAGCATTTTTGGCAAATCTGCAAGCTCCAAACAAAAAACAAAAGGCTCCAAATGGGCCCGTGTTAAAAAAGTTCTTACAGGACAAAAGCTTTATGAAGATTTAGGAACAACAATTCGAACTATTCGTGACCTTGGAAGGTCATCACATGTTCGCTACTCTACAACTGGAACTGAAGATTTCAGCTCCACGTCCTCTAGAATCTCCAGGAGTGATACCCGCTCCTCGGAGAGTCATATAACCCGCCCTCGTGATGTTTACGTGACGTCAACGCCCCTCGTTGTAGCACCTTCATTTGTGACTGAAAGAGCTTTACAGCAGTTACAGGTACCATACATAGTTGATATTTAGTACTATACATAAGTTGATATTTAGTACTTTTACATAAGTTGATATTTGAGTACATACATAAGTTGATATTTGAGTACTTACATAAGTTAATATTTGAGTACTATCATAAGTTGATATTTGAGTACTATAATAAGTTGATATTTAGTACTGTTACATAAGTTGATATTTTAGTACTATACATAAGTTGATATTTTGAGTACTGTACATAAGTTGATATTTAGTACTATACATAAGTTGATATTTAGTACTATACATAGTTGATATTTAGTACTTCATAATGATTATATATTTTGTTTTGTACTATACATAAGTTGATATTTGAGCGCATTTAAAGGACTAATCATTAGTTTTTTTATTCATCATTTTATCTTCAAAGGGTTAACGTCAAAAGTCATGGGCGTGCATACGGAAAAGCCAGGGGGAAGGGGTACCACCTTGTAAAATATTGTTTTGATAACACAGTTTTATGCAAATCTGATCTTCTCCATTCCCGCGTAGTATTATACTAACAATTTTTTTATATTTATTTTTCCCCCTACTTGAAAAATATATGGGGACGCCCATGGTCACAGTGGTTTGAAAAGAGCAATGATGGAGTTCTTGGTTTATGGAAGACGAAACAATAACGAGCAAGACAACAGTGGTAATATGACATTAAAGAAACTGAACATAACGATGAAATGGGTGGAAAAACTGACTATAGATCGAGTGGTTTTTTTATACGGGCTGTGATGAGAAGGGCGTTCTGCAAGAGACATCATGGAAGGTGACATCATGACAAAGAGAAGAAGAGGAAGACCACGGAGAAGATGGATTCAGGATGTAATTGATGGTTTGAACATGACACTGCAGAGGCAGGACATCTGGCCTAATGAGAGAGAAAACATTCCGGAGGACTGTTGGGGTGACAAAGTTCTGCTCAGGACAAGCTATTTAATAATGATGATGTTGACATGTATTTGCATTTTCTTTATATAACAAATCTGAAACCTGAAATTCTGTCTGTACCAATATCTTAGTGTAATCCTCTGGTCAATCCTGGTCAATCTTCGTTGCTTCTTCTTCTTCTTCGTCGATCGCACCATAACAACCACTTGTTGAACCACTTGTTGAACCACTTGTTGAACCACTTGTTGCGATATGTCATTTACCACTTTTACTTTTTTTTTTTTTTTTTTTCTTCCGCTTTCAACTCAGACGAAGTTTCATCTCTGAAACTGATTTTTGCGTGAAAATCTGTTTTTCCAAATTTCTTACAATGGCAGCAGCGTGCACATTGTAAATTACTTTACACTGGCAGCCGTGTGCTCAATGTACTCGTAATTAGTATTCCCTCGCCATACAGGCAGATTTTCTCCGACTTCAGAGGTACTCACGTTATCGTCCTGAGTAAGACCAGGGGACTCGAACAAATGCCGGACAGTAGGTTCGAACCCGAGCTATGAGGCGTCTCACAGCTAGCAGGCCGAGCTACTATCAACTACTCTAGGCAGTCCCCCCGTCATTTACCACTAAGAGCGATTGTACGTTGTACCAGTTCTCCGCCTACAGACCAATAAGTCAGCATATCCAATTTATGCACCTTTTTTAATTATTGCATCTTCAGTAGGCCCTACCAGTCTTTGCCGCGTTGCTTAAACTTCCATTCCCAGTATTACATGGACATTTAACAAGGCAGTGGAAAAACATATATGTGTTTTTGAATATAAGTGTTACAGAAGAGTTCTTCGTATATCTTGGACATAGAAGAGAACAAATAGATCTATCCAGAAAGAACTCAAAATCAAAGAAAACTGGCTGATGCTACAAATAAGAAAGAGAAAATTGAGATATTTTGGACATATAAAAAGACATGAAGGGTTGGAGAAGACCATCATGGAAGGAGGCATACCGGCAAGAGAAGAAGAGAAGACCACGGAGAAGATGAATTCAGGATGTAACTGATGGTTTGAAAATTACGGCTCCCGAGGCGGGACATCTGGCCTATGAGAGAGAAAATTCCAAAGGACTGTTGGGGTGGCAAAGTTCTGCTGTGTAAAGCTATTTGATGATGATGATATACATTCTGATTCCAGACCTAATTCTCTAGATTTCTCTAGATCTGGACGTCAATCTCACCTTTTATTGATCATTGTGCACCAACTTAATGCAGTATGTGTGTGATCTGAGCCGAACAGCATGTTCATGTTTTACTAACCGATCACGGACAAACCAACTTGAAGTGTTGCCTCTGAATGTCCATTGCTGAGACTGAAGACATGTAGATCAGGAAAGACAGATTTATAAACCTGGAACGTAACTTTTATTTTTACGCTCTAATAATATTGACAACTACCTCATTGCTGGCCTCAAACCTCTAGTTTCTTTTTACGGTTATTTCACTGCCGGCGACAACCTCTAGTTTTTACGGTTATTTCACTGCCGGCGACACCCTCGTTCTCTCCTCGCCCCTCTGTTCTCGTTCTTCCTCTCGCCACCTCTTCGTTTTCACTGTCGCGCACCTCCTTCTTTTTTCCCTCCCTCTCCCTCCCCCCTCCTCTCTCCCTCCTGTAGAATAACTTTCCCTTCATTTATTTAAGAGAGAATTCGTTCCATGTATCCTGATCAGATTTCTGATTGATTTTTCTTCTTCTTCGTCTTTAGGAGGGATTGGTCCGCGCTTTCCAAGGTTTTCCTAGTTCACCTATTCAATGCCATTTATTTTTTTTCCAGATCTTTCCACTCTCTTCCCATTTTCTTGCATTCCGTCTCCAACTCCCGTCTCTCATCGGGTCGCTTCATGGGTTCCTCCTTTAGGGGTCCTTCTTCTTTCTCGGTTGGCGAGCTGTGGTTGCTGTAGCTATCTAATGTTTTCATAAGGTGTGGTAGCTAGACCCGCCGCCCAACTTCCTTAGCCGTCTCCTACGACATGCGTTGCAGATAACAGTAACAGTGGTTCTATTCTTTACATCCCAGTGTGGGCCCTGGTAATTACTCGGGCTTCTGATTTATATACAAAATCGATTATTGATGTATTTGATTCGATTACAAGATGTTGTTGTCTCATTATGAACGATCTATTTACAGGAAGTAGAAGATGCAGACTTGACATCAGATATCTGGATGGGACCTCCAGATTGGTGGCAGGAATACGAAGCTCGCAAAGAAAGTGGTGGCACATCGTCAAACAGTGACATCAGTTCAGTGATTGAAGTTACTACAATGTACCTTGGCGGCAAGAAAGACATGACAGCATCAATGGCATCATCAACTACAACAGCAGTAACAACGCCATCTACTTCTGTGACGACAGCAGCGCAGGAGATATATTTAAGCATAGAGAATCCATTACAACGTCGTCAATCGAGTCCTAGTTTAGTCATGAAGGAATCTGCTGAAGAGGATGACATTTTGTTAGAGCTTGCTACAGGGTTAGAAAGTTCCAGAATTTTACACAAGTCTGCAAGTTGTAAAAGTGCAGATCTAGACATCAAAATTTAGGTGATATAAGACAATCGAAAAAGTCTCATAGATCTGCATGGGGGCGGGTCAAAGATATCATACATACACGCAGGGACAGTATAAAGAAGAAGCCCAAACGCGGGAAATCAGGCGTGGACAGCGAAGAGACTAGCGAAATTGACGTGGAAGCTATGTTAGAAGAGCATTGGCGCTCGGACGTCTTTGATGAGGGTCTGACGGGTCGATCCACACCCAAGTCGTCCCCAATGGTTATTAGACAGCAGAGCACAAAGGGAACAAGCGACACTTCACTTGGAGCATCCACTTCCCTTCACAAAATGTCACCTAGCAAGGGCCCAATATTCCATCTAGGCAGCAGTCCAGCTAATAAGGATATGGTTACATTGCTAGGTAAGTTGCACGGTTATATTTCTTTATTTCCAGTGACGGCTTGTATGTAGGCACTGCGGAACTAAAGCATCCCAAATTTTCAATCGATATTATCGATAACATTCAATATAATACGTTTTATAATACGTACATTATATAATCCTCAAGCTTAATATCAGTAGTTATCCCTCAGTTAATGGAAAAATTACCAAAATTCGTATATGGAACTGTGCGCTTCACAGTTCCAGCAATTCGATGTGTGGCTGTTGTGTGCAAACACACATGTCCTGTAGAGATAAGAAGCTGTACGTTAGGTAGAGAGCGCTCTGTAACTGTCGCTTATGCAGTGCCGACACTTTTGTGCCGATCTCTTGTCGCGTAAAGTCAAATAAGAAGATTGAATTTCGATTTAAATAAATGAATGAAGCTTGAGATGTAACAACTTAGGCTATTAGTAGTAGGTGAACAATATGTTTGGGTGGTGGATTATATCAAGTGTATGTTTATATTTTATTAGTATATATTCAGCACCCCACTAATTTTAACCACATTCCGCCACTGCTTATCTCACTTTTTTTGGTCATAAGTGTGCTCTCTAACTTAGTCAATCTGCACTATCGTGTCCTTCCTTCCTAGTACTTTTATTTGCACGCTCTGTTACTCTGCTTCTCAATACATTTCCTTTTATGTCCCAACTTTCATCAAGAAACACAATATCAAATATTTGTGTTTGTTCAGAAATCCATCATTATTCCATGATACATTGATTATTTGATTATTTTAGTTTTAGTTTCATTGATAGATTGATTGATTGATAGATAGATAGATAGATAGATAGATTGATATATTGATTGATTGATTGATTGATAGATATATTGATTGATTGATATATTGATTGATATATTGATTGAATGATAGTCTGATTGATTGATTGATTAATATATTGATTGAGTGATAGATTGATAGTTTTATTGATTGATTGATTGATTGATTGATTGATTGATTGATTGATTGATTGATTGATTGATTGATACGATCATCATAATTGCACTTCGGTGAGTAACCATGTGTGCTCCGATATCTTTCTTGCTAAGGAAGATCTTAGCAGCAATGCACAAGCTCCGTAGCACCGGCAAGGAAACTTGTTGTAATTTAGAAGATTGTGAAAATATTTTGTAAGGGTTTTATTTCTTTATTTTTTCAAATTAATTTTCAAACCTGTTCTTCTTGATTTGGAACTGCCAACGGTTCTTTTACAAACTCAACAAGAACACAGGATCTACGTCTTATCGTCCGTCTCCTATAAGACTAGAAACTCTAACTCACACATACTGAGATCAGGGCTCTCTGGGAACGTATTCGGAAGGCTTCCTGATGGAGCGAAGTGAGTACCTTTGGAACTAGAGGCGAGTACTTAACCTCTACACCACACAGATCCCTAACTTTGAGTTTGAGTTTAGGAGAGGAACGGGGGATAGTTTGCTGGTTCCACAAACATGCCCATCACGCATGATCTGAACTTGACATTTGTCTATTGTCAGAGTCATTTGGTACATTTAGCTAATGAAGGCAGTAAAAAGAAAAAGAAGTAAAAGAACCCTTTCATATCTCGTGGTATATAGGTCAGTACAGTGTTAGGCCTGTATTTTTCATTTACTTTCCCAGAGCATGTCTGGTACCCAGTTGAGGCTGGGTCGACCTGAGAGCCGTCGCGGTCGGTAAAAATCCCACGCGCATTGCGGGAGCTGAACCCAGACCACCAGCCTTGGAAGCGAGTTCACTAACAACTACGCTACAGCGGATCTCTAATGAAGGCAGTGCCAAAGAGTAAATCTACCAACCACTGTCATATTAAGATATCAAAACTCTCATAAAATGAAAGTCTGCAGTAGACTGGAAGACGCACTGGATATGATTATGGACAAGACTTCCTCAAAGACCAAAGCAGAACAGGTCAGGTCATTATATTTCGACTACATACCGGATACCGCAGACTCAACAGACACTTGCGTAGACTAGGAATAAGTTTAAACAGCTCTCTGACAGTGTCAGCAGGTGGAACAGACACTTGCGTAGACTAGGAATAAGTTTAAACAGCTCTCTGACAGTGTCAGCAGGTGGAACAGACACTTGTGTAGACTAGGAATAAGTTTAAACAGCTCTCTGACAGTGTCAGCAGGTGGAACAGACACTTGCGTAGACTAGGAATAAGTTTAAACAGCTCTCTGACAGTGTCAGCAGGCGGAACAGACACTTGCGTAGACTAGGAATAAGTTTAAACAGCTCTCTGACAGTGTCAGCAGGCGGAACAGACACCAGACATGTCCTGCAAGACTGTTCTCTCCTGTGTGAGCTGAGAAGCAACATTGGGCCACACCCAGTTAACATGAAAACTACGTTTTGAAGAAACCTGACAGACCTGAAGCTAACTGCCCAGTTTGTGGACCACAGTAAATTAAGCACGTGACCTGAGATCGCTGAAGAAGGAAACCTGACAGATCTGAAGCTGACTGCCCAGTTTGTGCTCCACAGTAAATTAAGCGCAAGACCAGAGACAGTCGAAGAAGAAGATTTAGTACACCAGCCTGATACTTGCGTAACGGAACTGCATGAAACATGTCTTACGTCACCTCCACCTGTAACCACAGTGTTCACGACAGTTATATTTTTAAAGTTTCTAGAGCTTGAGCTGACAGAAATTGCTTGGTATAACCCCCAAATGAAATATGTCAGTTTGACAACCACGTAGTGCAGATTTACATTCTGGGTACGCCAGGTTTATTATATGACTTAGTTTCTTGGTAGATAGAGACTATATACACTTATCATTTCTTGTTTCCTTATTGAAGCTACCAAGGTTTATTTTTCCTTTGTAAAACCGTAGCATGTGACTTTTCGGTGTATGCTTTACATGAAAGTTGACAAAGTGAATTTCGGTGTATACTTTACATGAAAGTTGACAAAGTGAATTCGTCTATAAATATATATAAATAGACAGTGAACAAGGAATAGGGACTACCAGAAAAAACAAATTCCCAAACATAGAAATTAAACCACAAATCTTTATTTCTTACGAGACACATTGCCTAGACGTACAGTCCAGCATTTCTATAACAGCACAACCAACTAGCTCTCCAAAAAAAAGCTTCACTAAGGAGTGTCTTTCATAAACAACGTCGGCTGTTAAACACAGAATAATCAGGTCACATTCAATCGGTGTGTTTTATGAGTGACAATGGGAACCGTAAGAAGAAAGGGTTTCGGGTTCGAATCCTTGTTTGGTAATTTGCTTTTATTTTGGAACCCCCCTAATACTTATTCATCGTCTATTTATTGATCATTGGCTTCTGTGCTTCCCCTGGGGTCTCTTCTGTGCTTCCCTGGGGTCTCTTCTGTGCTTCCCCTGTGGTCTCTTCTGTGCTTTCCCTGGGGTCTCTTCTGTGCTTTCCTGTGGTCCTTCTGTGCTTCCCCTGGGGTCTCTTCTGTGCTTTCCTGGGGTCTCTTCTGTGCTTTCCTGTGGTCGCTTCTGTGCTTCCCTGGGGTCTCTTCTGTGCTTTCCCTGGGGTCTCTTCTGTGCTTCTCCTGGGGTCTCTTCTGTGCTTCCCCTGGGGTCTCTTCTGTGCTTCCCCTGGGGTCTCTTCTGTGCTTCCCTGGGGTCTCTTCTGTGCTTCCCTGGGGTCTCTTCTGTGCTTCCCCTGGGGTCTCTTCTGTGCTTCCCTGGGGTCTCTTCTGTGCTTCCCCTGGGGTCTCTTCTGTGCTTCCCTGGGGTCTCTTCTGTGCTTCCCTGGGTCTCTTCTGTCTTCCCCTGGGGTCTCTTCTGTGCTTTCCCTGGGGTCTCTTCTGTGCTTCCCTGGGGTCTCTTCTGTGCTTCCTGGGGTCTGTTCTGTGCTTTCCTGGGGTCTCTTCTGTGCTTCCCCTGGGGTCTCTTCTGTGCTTCCCTGGGGTCTCTTCTGTGCTTCCCTGGGGTCTCTTCTGTGCTTCCCTGGGGTCTCTTCTGTGCTTCCCTGGGGTCTCTTCTGTGCTTCTCCTGGGGTCTCTTCTGTGCTTCCCCTGGGGTCTCTTCTGTGCTTCCCTGGGGTCTCTTCTGTGCTTCCCTGGGGTCTCTTCTGTGCTTCCCTGGGGTCTCTTCTGTGCTTCCCTGGGGTCTCTTCTGTGCTTCCCTGGGGTCTCCTCTGTGCTTTCCCTGGGGTCTCTTCTGTGCTTCCCTGGGGTCTCTTCTGTGCTTCCCTGGGGTCTCTTCTGTGCTTCCCTGGGGTCTCTTCTGTGCTTCCCTGGGGTCTCTTCTGTGCTTCCCTGGGGTCTCTTCTGTGCTTTCCCTGGGGTCTCTTCTGTGCTTCCCTGGGGTCTCTTCTGTGCTTCCCTGGGGTCTCTTCTGTGCTTCCCCTGTGGTCTCTTCTGTGCTTCCCTGGGGTCTCTTCTGTGCTTCCCTGGGGTCTCCTCTGTGCTTTCCCTGGGGTCTCTTCTGTGCTTTCCCTGGGGTCTCCTCTGTGCTTTCCCTGGGGTCTCTTCTGTGCTTTCCCTGGGGTCTCTTCTGTGCTTCCCCTGTGGTCTCTTCTGTGCTTCCCTGGGTCTCCTCTGTGCTTTCCCTGGGGTCTCTTCTGTGCTTTCCCTGGGGTCTCTTCTGTGCTTCCCTGGGGTCTCTTCTGTGCTTTCCCTGGGGTCTCTTCTGTGCTTCCCCTGTGGTCTCCTCTGTGCTTCCCTGGGGTCTCCTCTGTGCTTTCCCTGGGGTCTCTTCTGTGCTTCCCTGGGGTCTCTTCTGTGCTTCCCTGGGGTCTCTTCTGTGCTTCCCCTGGGGTCTCTTCTGTGCTTCCCTGGGGTCTCTTCTGTGCTTACCCTGGGGTCTCTTCTGTGCTTTCCCTGGGGTCTCTTCTGTGCTTCCCCTGGGGTCTCTTCTGTGCTTCCCTGGGGTCTCTTCTGTGCTTCCCCTGGGGTCTCTTCTGTGCTTTCCCTGGGGTCTCTTCTGTGCTTCCCTGTGGTCTCCTCTGTGCTTCCCTGGGGTCTCCTCTGTGCTTTCCCTGGGGTCTCTTCTGTGCTTTCCCTGGGGTCTCTTCTGTGCTTCCCCTGGGGTCTCTTCTGTGCTTCCCTGGGGTCTCTTCTGTGCTTTCCCTGTGGTCTCTTCTGTGCTTCCCCTGGGGTCTCTTCTGTGCTTCCCTGGGGTCTCTTCTGTGCTTTCCCTGGGGTCTCTTCTGTGCTTCCCTGGGGTCTCTTCTGTGCTTCCCCTGGGGTCTCTTCTGTGCTTCCCTGGGGTCTCTTCTGTGCTTCCCCTGGGGTCTCTTCTGTGCTTCCCTGGGGTCTCTTCTGTGCTTCCCTGGGGTCTCTTCTGTGCTTCCCTGGGGTCTCTTCTGTGCTTCCCTGGGGTCTCTTCTGTGCTTCCCTGGGGTCTCTTCTGTGCTTCCCTGGGGTCTCTTCTGTGCTTCCCCTGGGGTCTCTTCTGTGCTTCCCTGGGGTCTCTTCTGTGCTTCCCTGGGGTCTCTTCTGTGCTTCCCTGGGGTCTCTTCTGTCTTCCCTGGGGTCTCTTCTGTGCTTCTCCTGGGGTCTCTTCTGTGCTTCCCCTGGGGTCTCTTCTGTGCTTCCCCTGGTGTTCTCAAAACTCTCTTATTTTCTTCTATAAATATACATGCAGTAAACTGTGTACATATTCCTTAGTTGCTTTATGTACGTGTATTAGATGATTTCACTAATTATAGCACTACTTTTCTGTGTGATTAGTTGGTGAAGCTTGCTAGCACGTACATATTCCTTAGTTGCTTGATGTACATGTATTAGATGATTTCACTAATTATAGCACTACTTTTCTGTGTGATTAGTTGGCGAAGCTTGCTATTTTCCGTGGTAAAGCGTTACCTCCTTTCAGTCAAGATGTGGTTCGATTCCATGAAGCATCTATCTGATGCTTTTCATCTCTATTGCTTGACGTACGAGTTTAACGAGAGCTTTGAAAACCTGTCTAGTGTGTGTTCTTTTGTTACAAAATTGTTGTGTTTATTTGCTCTATCTCACTCTCTATCTCTCTAATACCATTCCTAGTGGAGCATAGGTTTGCAACCTGTCACCAATGTTTATAATAGCCTTTCAGTTTATAGTAGTTCAAGAATAAATCAAGGCAGTATTGTTCTGGCCAAGCTAAACATATGGAGATTTCGACAGTAAAACAAACAAATCATAAATCTGGAATAAATGAGAACTGTGCACTTTCAGTACATTTGTATAGAACTAAATACTGGGAACATGGAAGGGAAACCTTCTAGACCAGGTCAGTCCAACGGTTGACACTCATCTGAATAATGATTATGGAGGCACGGGCGCTATGTGATGATTGCAATTATACTATTATTACTTATAACAAAAAGAGTAATATTATTAATTATAGCAAAAGTAATATTACTAACTAGCTGATTAAACCGGTTTCGCACAGATGAAAGTTGTTAGTAATCCAGCCCGAGTGGTTACCGGGCCCAAATTTGGGGTGTAAAGAATAGAACCACTGTTACCTGCCAAGCATGTCGTAAGAGGCGACTAAGGAGGTTTGGCTGAAATCGGATGCACGTGTCCTAAACGTGTAGAAGTCTATGCGTTTAGGGGCCTACCAAACCAATGTGCAACGTATACACGTTCTTGGCAAAGATCAAACATATCACAAAGAGTGATTAAAATTGGTCGTAAGAACGAACGCAAAGAAGGAGAAGAAGAGTTAGTAATCCTTGATGATGAATTGGTGAAGCCGTTCCAAGAGATGTCATATTCTTCTTCAGCTATTTCTTGTCATGCTCTTAATTTACTGTGGACGACAAAATGGGCAGTCAGCTTCAGGTCTGTCAGGTTTCCCCAAAGCTTAGTTTTCAGGTCGACTGGATGTGGTCACATGTTGCTTCTCAGCTCACCCAGGAGAAGACAGTCTTGCAGAATATGCTCTGGTGTCTGTTACACCTGCTGACACTGGCAGAAAGCTGTTTGACTTATTCCTAGTCTATATAAGTATTTGTGGAGCAGTGTCCGGTGCTTAGTTGAAATATAATGACCTGGTCTGTTCTGCTTAGGTCTTTGATGGAGTCTTTTCCATAATCATATCCAATGTTTGTCTTCCAGTCTACTGTCGATTTTCTCTGTATAAGGGTTTTGACCTCTTGAAAAGACAGGGTCAGATAAGATATATCAGTTTGGGTTTTATTTTTTAAACAAATATTGACACGATTTCGATTTCAGTTCAATATTTCTCAATTATACAGTTTGCTCAATTATACAGTTTGCTCAATTATACAGTTTGCTCAAACCAAAGAAAACGAAAAAACGCAATTTTTATAGCGTAGTTTGAAATAACAAATTAAGGGACACAATCCATGCCTATGTTGTATATAGCAATTTGTGGATTATATCCCTTTACTTCACCCGCGCTTCACCCGCGTGGTCGAAATATGTAGGATTAGACATCACGAATTCGATTGTATTTAATTTTAAATCTAATATTGATCCGTTTTCGAAACTGTTTCTTTAGTTGACCTCAATTTTTTAAGATAAAAGTGTGCAGAAAAAATGGTGAATTTCGGATGTAAATTGACGCCGTCTATACCCGGACTGCACATCCAGACAATAAGAAATATATAATAGACTAGCTAATTAACCCGGCTTCGCTCGGATTCGATAACGTAGGTAACTGGAATTTAGATTATTTAAAAAATTGTTTTAATAGTACTATTTTGTTTTAATTCTCAAAAATTACATAATTATTGTGTAAGTTATATTTATTTGTAAGTGAAAGCCTGATAGTAAACAACATTCCTTGTTTCCCCGTCGTTTGCAAGCATATATAAATTGTCTCCACTTTCAACTATAGACATGCCACATATAACTGACCATAGTTAAAGCAGACAGATCTCAAATTAATCTCAGCACATCGTTTACTACAGGCGCGGTTCAAATCCGCTCGTGTTACCGGCTGGAACTATGTCAGTGCAGATTGTAATTTTACTATCGTCCGCTGGCAACACTATTAATGCCGTCTTGAAACTGCTGACATAGCTTTTGCGCGTATGTAGCATACGTTGAATAGCTAATAACGTATTTTGATTACGGGACGTAATCCATGCTTCTTCACCACGTGGTAAAAAAGTGTTTAGGCATCACAAATTCGATTTTATTTAATTTTTAGTCTAATATTGATCCGATTTCAAAACTGTTTCTTTAGTTGATCTAAACTTTTCAAGATACAATTTTGCAGAAAACATTGTGAATATTGGATGTAAACTGAAGCTGTGTATAGAGGGACACACATCAGACACTTAGGAATATATTATAAGATTATAGCGAGAGTAATATTAATATAGTTCGGAAGCCGACGCTTTGTCCAGTGACATATCACAGAGTGTGTCTTACGAAACAGTAGAATGGCTGCAAAAACAAAAAAAGTGGAAAGTGTGTTCCTGTGAGTGCTTAAAATATGAGAACAAAAATGAGGACATAAATAAGGGCAAAAATGAGACAAAAACCCCAGAAAAATCGTTTGTATTCTTGAAATCTGATGAAATCTTATTAAGACAGAGGAATAAAATAGTGAATTTTATGGCATTGTACCCTGTTTCCGCGGCACCATGTTGAACTGCGTTGATCTACACCATAGATTCCCAAACTTTTTGGCCCACAGCCCACTTTGCACAATAAACTTTGTAACGCCCTCCACATTATAAGGGTTTGCCAAACCTCTTCCACGCCCCCTTCCCTCCCCGCCACCCACTTATATACATGTTCTATTTTCTCTTTGACATTGAAAATGGATATATATTTCTGTCATACAAGGTCAATTTTCAAATGATTATATACATGTAATAGAAAAGTGATTAAAAAATGGATCGTGTAAGACGGGCATTAGATGAATTAAAATGTAGAATTCAAATTTTAAATGATTATTCAATCGTAAAATCACGAAAATAATTTATTTTAAAATATTTATTTGTAATATCTAAAATATTACACATGCTTTTTAGGATTTTAGGATATATTAAATATTACATTTTTATGAATTTTTGGGTAAACACCCCCAAACAACATTTTGACCGAATTTGGAGGGTATTTTTACCCAAAATGTATAAAAGTGTAATATTTAATGTATCCTAAAAATCATGTGTAATATTTTAGATATTACAATTGCGCACCTTAGAGTGAAAACAGAATTCATTCACATTCATTAGATTCAGAGCCTTAGGGATTTGAATTTTTGTTGGAGGCCATTTTGTATTGTTTCCATGGCAACGCTTTGACTTTTTTTTAAACTAATTGTTTTCTACTCTTCTAAGTCATAATCTTTTTTAAAATGGTTATACAAATTTTACATTAATATGAAAACAAGGAAATAGCTTCATGATCCCCACACTACCGAAATCCCTCTTTAAAAGTAAACAAAATTACGGAATAAATGATTAAATCAATTCCCGATAATATAGGAAAGTATTGTCCAAGATTTCACATTTACGCATATCAGTTTTGATATGATTTTACGAACATAAAAACCCAACTATATAGTACCATTGTTACTGAGTTATATTGTATCATGATGTGGGATGTGCTTGATCATAGTGATGGCATTTTACGATTTATCTATTCCTATGATTATATTACATCTTGTTATTTGTATTTGCGCAGTTGTTGTCTAAACTATAAAACACAAAATAGATTTGTCTCTTTGTCGTAGAAGAAGTCGCCTACCCGCTTTGTCATATTTCACTAATGTAACCTGCGACAAGGGCCACTACTTCGAGATGTAGTATTGCCTTGATCAGTTATGTCTTGAAATATATTTGGGAATCCCTACGTAAGATTGTCAAATATAACGATGCAATACCACAAGAGGAACTCGCATACTGAGAATCGAAATGCTGAGAATCAGTTCACACATAATACTATCATGTTCAACCCTGTTCATCTATGTCCAACATATGGTAACGGTTTGCGCTCTAGGACTGAACACTACAGGTCGCCTCCCGACACTGTATAGAGGTGCAACAACAAACGTCTGAGGCTGTTGTCATTATCTATAGACAACTACTACTATTATTGGTACATCGTTTCCAGTTGCATATTTCTGACTTTGATCCCATCCAAACAACGGTGTAGGGGAATTAACTCATTAAAATAAATCACATATTATTAAATCAATAGAGTTGTTTCCCTTTACAAAAGTGATCTATTATTCCATGCATTCATTTCTCTTTCCTTCCGTATAAAATATACTTGGTATATAAACATAACAACATAGCAACGCAGATATGTTTAGCAGTCAGAGATATAAAATACATTGTTTATGACCTAGTCGAGGTGTGATTGAGAATCATGCTTGTCTGACAAGCAAAATAAATCAAATGATCAAAGTAACCTCTGTCGTGGTGTAGCCCTATATAATGATTTGCTAGAAGAGAAGCAACAACTTTCTGTTTAATGTGTCTTCACGATTATCAAATAGACAGAGCAAAGTCCCTGCGTAGTGGAAGATTGTTCAAAATGGAGCATTTTTTTCCTATCGAGAAGCACTTGAGCTTTCAACTCTTCGGCTCGGTGCCATGGACATCGTAACCCTTCGGTTCGGTGTCACGAACAGCCGGCACAACATTGATTCACGCTCTCAAATATAATTAATGTTGCACTTCAGAAGAAACCACATTGATTTGTCTGGTATCTGTGATTAGTATGATATTGCAGCAAGCCTCACACTGATTCAAACTGTCATATAATAATTTTTTTAACACACCCACATTGAAAACATACCGTGTCAGAAAGAGCAGACAATGCTAACAACCAGCGATGAATCGAAAGTGCAAACACTACTGTCTGCGAGAGAGAAAAAGTGTGAAACAGGGCCGTGCAGTGCTATGATACGAGAGCGGTCGCATCAGGCGGTTCCTTAATGGGGGCGGCATAAGAAGAAAAATAAAAATTACGATTGAAGGTTATTTTAAGGAAAAAACATTTAATGGGCGGCATTTCGAAGACATGCATCATACTGAGAAAATATACGCACGGCCCTGTCTATAAATATATCTATGTCGGGATGGGGGTAGAAATAGTAGAAATATAAAACATAGTAGAACGAAATATGTGCACAAAGAAACCTTATCAAAAGAATAAAATCAGACAATCAAGGTTCTTTTGGCATATAATGCGAAGAGAAGGTTTAGAACATTTGGTGACAGCAGGTAAAATTCAAGGAAGGAGATATCGTGGAAGACAGAGGGTGACCATGTTGGATGGTGTGTAACAGTATGGACGACAAAAGATCGACGTCAGAACTGATTAACTGCACCAGGGAGAGAGTTGTTGAGAAAATGAGTGCCTACGCGGCAGATATGCACTTGATTGATTGATGTGGCATTATGAATATTTTCAGACACAAGTTCACAGTAGAAACAGATGACTTAAAAATGAGCAGAGTTTCTCATGAAGTTGGAAAACACAGAGAAGCAAATAACTCTTCTCACAGAAACAATATAATTAGTTGTATCAATCCTTAATTATATAAACATTCAGAACTTAACAGCTAATAGAATTGTTTGAATTCACATTGATGGACACATTCAATCATTGGATGATTAGTGGAGTGTGTAACCAGTGAGTCACAGGAACTATCAGTAAGCATACCCTTCCACATGTGTTTGCGGGAGACTGAGCACCTATGGGTATGCCCGGAGTGATGTGACATTAGTTCAGTAACCATTAACCAATATACAAATAGAAAGCTGTACAGACGTCTAAATTTACATTAGTTTATTGATACTGACTTCTATATTTACATTAGTTTATTGATACTGACTCTAATTTACATTAGTTTATTGATACTGACGTCTATATTTACATTAGTTTATTGATACAGACGTCTATATTTACATTAGTTTATTGATACAGACTTCTATATTTACATTAGTTTATTGATACAGACTTCTATATTTACATTAGTTTATTGATACTGACTTCTATATTTACATTAGTTTATTGATACTGACGTCTATATTTACATTAGTTTATTGATACTGACTTCTATATTTACATTAGTTTATTGATACTGACTTCTATATTTACATTAGTTTATTGATACTGACGTCTATATTTACATTAGTTTATTGATACTGACTTCTATATTTACATTAGTTTATTGATACTGACGTCTATATTTACATTAGTTTATTGATACTGACTTCTATATTTACATTAGTTTATTGATACAGACGTCTATATTTACATTAGTTTACTGATACAGACTTCTATATTTACATTAGTTTATTGATACAGACGTCTATATTTACATTAGTTTATTGATACTGACGTCTATATTTACATTAGTTTATTGATACTGACGTCTATATTTACATTAGTTTATTGATACAGACGTCTATATTTACATTAGTTTATTGATACTGACGTCTATATTTACATTAGTTTATTGATACTGACTTCTATATTTACATTAGTTTATTGATACTGACTTCTATATTTACATTAGTTTATTGATACAGACGTCTATATTTACATTAGTTTATTGATACAGACTTCTATATTTACATTAGTTTATTGATACAGACTTCTATATTTACATTAGTTTATTGAGAACGATCTGTCGTCGCTGTTTCTTATATTGTATTTTGGGCACTTGAAAAATTGTTCTGTGCTTGGCGCAACATCCAATAGAGTTGGGGTGGGCTAATCTTTCTTAGGAAGTACAAACAATATAAATAAGTAGCTTTATGACGATCCTTAGAACACCACACCCATCTCTCATTGGCATAAACCAGGAAACGTTGAACGCGATCAAAGTCTGTGCTCTAGCTGTCCGAGTGTAGTGGGCCCCCTAAATTAAGTTTTTTCTTTGTTTTTCTTTGTTCTACTTAGAGAGCCGAACCCGAGAAATAGCATGCAGAAACCAGATGGGCATCTATGAACGTTTAACTGGTCCAACGAAATCACATTCTTTTCTTCAAATAATTTATAGACAATACAAAGTGATTTAACAAGTGATTGATATACAGCAAGAAGAAGAAGAAGAAGAAGAAGATATTCTATTTGTTGGTTATCTATTATAATTGCTGTTGTGTTATTTATTAATGTTTATTTATTAATGTTTTATTTATTGATGTTTATTTATTGATGTTTATTTATTGATGTTTATTTATTGATGTTTATTTATTGATGTTTATTTATTGATGTTTATTTTTATTATGTTTATTTATTAATGTTTTATTTATTGATGTTTATTTATTAATGTTTTTTATTATGTTTATTTATTGATGTTTATTTATTGATGTTTATTTATTGATGTTTATTTATTGATGTTTATTTATTGATGTTTATTTATTGATGTTTATTTATTGATGTTTATTTATTGATGTTTATTTATTGATGTTTATTTATTGATGTTTATTTATTGATGTTTATTTATTGATGTTTATTTATTGATGTTTATTTATTGATGTTTATTTATTGATGTTTATTTATTGATGTTTATTTATTGATGTTTATTTATAGCAAGCTCAATGAGTGACGAGTTTAACAAGAAAATGCAGGAATGGGAGCAGATTAGAAGCAAAAAATCATCTTTTCGTGGTGAGTATATCCTAACAAGAAAACAACTGGTAACAAATACAAGATTCTTGCTAACTGAATTTACTGAACAAAACGAAATAACCAAAATATCATTAGTTCTAGTGGTAGCATGTTCCGTCAGAAACAGCAAGCTACTGAACTTATAAGTGGTGACTAGAAAATAAACGACTCATTGATAACGACGTCCGGTAAAAGATATGTCACGAATTTCATTTTCAGAATATCAGTTGCAGAACGTTGATTTTATCACAGTCCGCCTGAAAAATTATCTGTCTCTAGCAAGTTCTCCTGCGTCCTCCAGCTTCATGTTTAATGTGATTTTTTCCTTTATGCCCCGGCCAGAAAAATTATTGGCTTTACCACAGATTGAATACAGGTCTCCCGTATGGGAGCCACGCTCTAATCCATTCAGCCAGACGTTTCTGCTTTATTATCTGACATATAAGAGAAATTGAAGACACCAATGTACGATACAGCATGTCAAGAAATGGGTGGTGTTCAAATTATAGTTATCATTAATTCAGCGCTCATGGAGCTGTTAGTGAACTAGCCTTATATACCCGTAGTCCGGGGGTCAATTCCATAGTGGGCGGGGAATAGTCCCGAACACACACAGATAAAGCTTGCTTGTTTATACATTGTCTCATTTGGGATCATATGTCAATGTTTATATCAACATAACCATATGTATGTATTTACTTTGTCTTGGCTTTACCGTAAACATATGGTAGCTATCATAGTTATATCGTAGCCTGACATAAGGCTTCCTAAAATCATCGTTATGTCCGGCTGGACACATAAGGCTTCCTAAAATCATCGATGTCTCCGGCTGGGGACACAAATATGTGTTCCTAAAAGAGACATGTTCATCGTTGTCATTCTGATAATTTTTGACAAATTTTTGAACATATAAGATCACATTTCTTGAACTCTCATTTCACAGTTCTTTTCCATCTTTCCTTCAAACGTTGAGTTATTTTTGTTTTTCTCATGGGAGTGCTGCCATAGCTAATGTTCTTACTGTCAAACGATATACGTACACAATCTACCTCCATCTTTGTCTTGAAATGATGGTCTTGAATTATGCACAGTTTGTTCGTTTCAAATCTAACACATCAATCTTGGACTATCTCCAACTTATGTTATGTTATGCGATCGACGTCATGGCACATTGGGCATTCCCATTCGTGCTCTGTCACCCGCTGCAGCAGCCATCCCAAAGTCCATTTGCTCACAGTACCCATGAGAAGTTGATTACTATATCTTTTCTCTCTACCACGAAAACGACACTGTCTGGCATGTCCAAACTTAACGCCTAATTCTCGAATTCGTTCCAATGTCCAGAGATTTGCCCATGTCACATAATTGAGACCGTACCACATTGATGACATCGGCTCTGTCTATACTTCTGCCCGCTTGAGTCGGGCATTGTTTGCAAGAAAGTCAGCACGCTCGTTACCCTGCACTCCAGCATGTCCAGGTGTGTACAGCCAAGTCATTTTCTTGAGATGTGATCTCCGAATGATGTCCACCCATTCCACACCATACTTCAGATTCAATCAGTTTGAAGCATATTCATCGAGTCTGATATGATGATCGTATGGGTAACCTGTTGCTCAGCCACCCATGACAGAGCCCTGGAGGCAGCGGTGATCTCCATAGTCATGCTCGACGTCGTTGTCTCGAAAACGCCGCAGTCCTCATTAACGGTGTGTCCGTTTCGTTGTGCTGAATAACCCCACGATGATCTGGTTCCGCGTCTGACAGAGCCATCGGTGTATATAATGATATTACCTGGATGGGAGTGCTGATCCACGAGTGCAAGAATCTCCGCATTGACAACGCCCGGGGCCCATTCTCTACAGCATCTCCCAAGTGTACTGACAACCCAGGTGTTAGCAGTCATATCCTTCATCTTTGGATTAATGAACACATTCTAGACAAATGCTTTCGCAATAGCTCGTTTTGCATCGATCCAAGAATTTCACCTCTAACACCGTAAAACGAATGCCCCTGTTTGTCCCTGTTAATCATTACCTCCAGTTCCGAAAATCAACAAAATAAAATCGAGGTCTTATTCCATTATTCAATGCACCATTATTCAGATAGCTGAGGCCTGCTTTGAACACTCTAATTTTTTTTCAAGGTAAACGCGCCGGCCACCCGGGACGCTCAGTGAAAAGTACCCATGGGAGAGAGCCGGCAGACGGTAGGGCAGGAGACAACGGGCAGTGAACCAACGCGAATCGAGCAGCCCGCCTGCGCCTGAGCTCCAACTACGAGCTTTTAACTGCAAAATTTTAATATACGCTATTGAAGCTGGAATTACCGCGGCTGCTGGCACCAGACTTGCTCTCAATAGATCCTCGTTAAAGGGTTTAAAGTGTACTCATTCCAATTACGGGACCTCGAAAGAGTCCCGTATTGTTTTTTTTCATCACTACCTCCTCGTGCCGGGAGTGGGTAAGTTGCGCGCCTCTGATATAGGCATCCATTCTTCCCCATGCCCCAGCTCATCGAGAGTACAGACCTGTTTAATAACATCCTCTGCCTCGGCCATCCAGGATCGGTCTCTCTTCAATCGCCTGCCCTTATTTTCATTTCCAACTTGGGTACAATGTTGTGGGTCATTCTCCAGGACTCGCTACTGTCTTATAACACTTCACTGCTAGGTTACTGCTCCGTGTTATTGTACAGACGTGAAGGATGGAAAACTACATGAATAGGGGCAGTGTGTTCATGAACCGAACCAGAAACAGTGCTTTCATGATTCCTGCAAGGGCTTAAGACAATGGTTTACATTATGATTGGAAGAGATTGACGCCATCTAGATGTTTCTGCTTAAATGACTTTGTCTCATACAATATTTATATTGGTTACAGACAATAAGTATATGTCTCAGACCAGGGCTGACTTCAATGTTTTATTTCTATCCACAGTTTCCTTAGATGAGAGTGACATTGGACACCTGGATCTGTCCAGTATGTCCCACGAGTATCCTCCACGTGCTATTGACTTTCATGATCAGAGGTCCAGAAGTAAGTTAAAATTGTGTATTGTGT